>CM021102.1:425211906-425232034 GCA_007115665.2 Sequoiadendron giganteum | reverse complement strand
AATATAAAACAAATATTTCATTTCGTATGTCAGCTCAAGAGGAGAGCTCACTAGTCTTCTATATAATAGAGAGAGAGTCTCCACATAATTCAATTCAATCATTCCATTCTCAATTCGATTTCCTTCAGAGCAGATTCGCATTCAAGAGGAGCAAGCAGATTCACTTCAAGAAGAAGAGTTGTTATTCTTTGTAATTGAGAAATTCGCACTATCTTCTAGTGCTGGTCTATTGTATGATATTCAGCCTTTCTAGGGCCTGATTTTGAGTGTTGCTTCTGCACTATTATTTCTGATTTATAAGAGAATAATTTGCTGCTGGGTTTTTCCCTTGTGTAGAAGGGTTTTCCCAGGATAAATTGTTGCATTGTCTGCTCTGTGTTGTTTCTTTTGCTTATTTTTCATTTCTGATCTGAAAATCAACACCAAGCAATCCAAAGTCAAGGCCATACTGCACAACAAGATTTTGGGGTACACTTTCTACTGCAAGTCTAAAATGTTCCACAACTTTCTTATAACATCCAAGTAATGATAAGATATTGGCACTCTCGATCATAGAGAAAATATGTGGATTGCCCTCAAGAGCAATAGCATGTGTATATGACATAACAGTTGTAGTAAGCATTCCACAACAACAATCTTTAACTCATTTGTTATATCTAACATAAAATTTGTAATTTGATTCATCAAATGATCCACACTTAATTCGTTTCCTATTTTTTAATGGTGTAGTACTAGCCAAAGTAGCTCTCCTTTGGTTTTGATCGGAAATTATGCTCTCCATAACAATGTTGCAGTTTGCAACTACCAATGGATGCACCGTTGCCTCCTTGTTTAGAGTATGAATAGCTGTGAACCAAAGAACTAGCAAGAATCCTCCATCCATTACGCTTTGGTGAATGTGAAACCCATTGCAAAGCCTCTATTTTGAATATATTTTCTGCATATCCTATAATTTTTATGGCCTATGAGATGTCCACATGCGGGCAGAAGGATGTTGCCAACAGCATTTGCTTAAAATTCTTGATATTGCAGATTTGTATGGCATCAGCAAGGGTTGTGGAATTTATCATTTATAGTCAGCACATACATTTACTTGAAGTTTTCAAGAGCCATTTGAACAAATCTGCATTCTATAAAACTACCAATCATGGCAGCCATGAATCATTCCTTCAAACAGTTCACATTTCCCCTATATCCTTCTCACTTCAACAGGTTGTCCATAATCAGCTTCGAAGACTCCATCTTCAAGCATGGGCGTGTGTCAACAAAATAGGAATTTTAGATCCCTTGAAATCCCCAATAAAACACATTTTGGCTTTTTAGAAGATATAAGAATGATAAAAGCACCAACAAAGAGCACATTTCAGCATTTTGGAAGTTCTAAGAACCATAAAAAAGTGTCGACAACCCTATAAAACTTAGTATTTCATCTTTTCGACAAGTTAGCTAACTTTCTAGCTCACCGAAAAAAGAGCATTTCAAGGTTTTGCAGATTTGGCTAACTATAAAAATGTCAACAACACCATACAACTTATTAATTTTGCATTTCGGCACCTCGAAGAATTCTCAAAATTTTAAAACTACCAATTACCAATACTATGAATGTCAATTATGCCTTCATTTGTAATGTCCCTTCCTTCGATAGCTCAATCTATAGTGGAGGTTGGCCTACTATTAGGGTTCTCGTAGGTCAACAACATGGTTAGGGGACCTAACCAAGGGCTATGGAGTCTAGCTGGGAGCCTTACGAGCCTTTCAATTTGGATTTCAGTTGATGAATCTTGAGCTAAAATGAAAAGATTAAAGTTGCTTTATGGGAATAGTAAAAGGTGAATAGTAACTAAATATCATAAGGTGAATAGTGAAAAGTGCCCCATCCTAGCAACTCAAGTTGTTTTTAAAAAGTGGTCTTTTTCTTTTCATGAGGAAAGACCCTCAAGAGGAATATTTTATTGAACTTTATTAAAAATTCCATGAGAGGCTATAAAGCAATGTGTTGGGCTCCTTTTTGAGCATTCTACTCCCATTTTTACAAAACACTTTGCAAGTTTGAGCTCTGTTGAAGGGTTTCATCATTGCTTCAGCCTTCTGGGAACGGAAACTTTCAAAGGCTATCGTGGATTGAACGAGAACCCAGTTCACCTCTGGGGAGGGCCTACCTTGGGTCTTCATTCGGGCTTATTTGGATGAGTTTCAGATATATATTTTCCAAATCAAGAGGAATATTTTATTGAACTTTATTAAAAATTCCATGAGAGGTTATAAAGCAATGTGTTGGGCTCCTTTTTGAGCATTCTACTCCCATTTTTACAAAACACTTTGCAAGTTTGAGCTCTAGAGAAGGGTTTCATCATTGCTTCAGCCTTTTGGGAACGGAAACTCTCAAACGCTATCATGGATTGGACGAGAACCCAGTTCACCTTTGGAGAGGGCCTACCCTGGGTCTTCATTTGGGCTTTATTTGGATGAGTTTCAGATATATATTTTGCAAATCTGAATTTGCAGCAGATATATCAACATATTGCAACAGATCAAGGGCAGCCATAAGCAGTATAGGTCTTCTCGAGGCCTTGGCAACTCATTTTATACCTTAACTCAGTTGTTGCATCATTTCAAGAATCACAAGCTTCAAACCTAGGTGCTATGAAGGGTTTCATACCAATTACCGGATCTGATTCGCATATTAAGTTAGCTGGAAATTCATATCAGACCCTGAGGCAGATTTGTGTAGCTGGGAAGAAGCTGAGAAGGGATTGTCCTTGATGTTCAAGTTTATATCAGATTGTTATATGCAGATTTGTGGTGTGTACAATGACATTTGAGCCAATAAATTCATCATTATTGCTCTCTATTTAAATTGTATGACTCATTTAAGTTTTAGCAGCAATTTCCTTCCTTCTAGTTTGCAATATTGTTGCATAAATCAACCTTCAGCAAAAACACACAAAAAAATCAGAAAAACACGAAAACAAAACCCTTCCTATTCGCCGGTCAAAGACTTTGAAAAGACGAAACTCAGAAAATCAGATCAAATTTGGGTTGGGGATCTTTCATCATTTCACAACCAGGAGTTGTGAAACTTTGTAAGGAATAATGATAAGTGTTGAGGATCATTGTACCCTAATTTGATCAGCATCCCCATCCACATGCCAGTACAAGTACCCTTGTGTCTCTTGGTAACTATGCTTGGCAGCAATCCTCCTCAGCAAAATCCATGAAAGAGCTAAGGCATAATGAATCCCTCTCTTGGATAATATATGCTTCAAAACTTTAAAGTATATTATCCTATTTTTTGTTTCTAAATTCAATCATGACTACTCCTATGTAAATTACTAGCAAAACCAACCCAAATATGGGAGACATCAATGATTTTCCTAGCTCCATACAAGATTAACATTGCTGCCCACTTGTGCCTACTTTATTTGGGGTCTCTATCAACAATGATCTGAAATAGATCATGTGTAAAATGAAAAAAAGAAAATGATGTCCAATGGGAAGACAAGTAGTAGAATTGATTTAGATTGTCGTTCAACTTAAGAGTCTCTTAGCCACACCAACCACATTCAAGACACTGATCTTTTCTTCTTGTAACAAATATGGAGCAAAATGACAGATATAGTTATCAATACAATTTAGTTTTGAGTGGACTCATCTTATTGGAAATCAATTGAAATGAAATAAAATGACATCAATGTCCACAAATGACCAAAGCAAGTGAATGGAACTCAAACAAACCTATTACAATAGAAAATAATAGTGAGAATGAGCCAAATGATCATTTGAGGGGATGTAGGAAGTGTAGCCAGAATCATTGAATCCACTATAGCATCTTATGAAAATGAGGAATCATTGCATAATTGTCTGAAAGTGAACACATATCTGTCACAATGTTCTAGAGGTAATTTAAGTAAATCCTAGTTTCACTGAGAGAGTTTCCTATGCCAAGAGGTTTCTCAATGTAGATATTTTTGTCTCATCTGTGAGATGTATTTTATCTTCTATTTATATGCAATGCTTTTGTAGTTATTTTCCTTGCACACAAGAAGTTAGGATGCTTAGATTCTAGTTCCATGTATTATGTTGTTAGTTTCCTTCCCACAAAGTTCAGAATTTTGACGACATAAACTATTCTAGTTTTGACTATTTTAGGAAAAGCATATATTCAGGGAATTGTTCTTATGCATATAATAGTCAATCACAAAATTGTAATGTCCCCTTTTCAAGGTTTCCTTATTTGGCAGTTGGTGTTATCTTTCGGAATCTGTGTTTGTATATTCAGAGGAGTATATTGATGTTACTAGTGAAATTTTTAGGGTCTTTTTGGGTTTTTTCTAGGCCTTGGTGGGATAGAATTGCTATTTTTAGCAATGTCTATTTTTAGTAAGTTCCAATGCATCTCAGTTTAGGCCAGTTTTGAGTTTGGACACGCTATTTTTAGCAATTTGCTACTTTTAGTAAGTGTTATTTTGGACACTTGGTCCTAGCAACTATGTTGGCATTTCATTGGTCCTCAAGATGGTGGTGATGACCTTTATTGCATTTTTGGCCATCTAGGTGGTTCTCCACATTTCTTGGAGAACATGGCTATTATTAGTAAGTGCCCGTTTTGGCACCTGGCATCTTTCCTTCCCATCAACAACTTCTTGGTGCGATTAGTTTCCATTTCAGATGTCTCCCTGTGCTTTTTGTAAAATGATTGGAATTATTTTAATATTTACACTAAATTTACAAAGTAATGTTTTAATATTACTTTAGTGTTAAATATTATAAAATGAAAAAGTTATTAAAGTTTTTTTAAATAAAAGGCAAAAGCATTTTTGGGAAAAAACAAAAAGATGCTTTTTCGAAATAAACAACAAAAAGTAGAAAAACATTTTTTTCAAAAAAGCAAGGAAAAGGCAAAAGCACTTTTTTTGAAAAAGCAGGGAAAAAACTATAAAAGGAGGCATGGGGTAGCTCATTTGATTATGTTGAATATGGTAATGTTATGTTGTCAGACTGGAACCTAAGAGTTCTTTCCTAAATCTTCAAAAGATGAAAACCCTCTCTAGGTTGTTGGTTTCGGATTTGGAAGACATTCCCTAACTGGTTGGGAGTGATTGCATTCAGTATTCACCATGGAGCTTACAAGCAAAGTTTTCAGATTTTTGGTTTGATCATTTTAATGAGTTAGCATTATGTTGGTGATCATTATTCATGATTTTAGTGAAATTTTTGAGTGATACTGA
Source organism: Sequoiadendron giganteum (assembly GCA_007115665.2). Lineage (NCBI taxonomy): Eukaryota > Viridiplantae > Streptophyta > Pinopsida > Cupressales > Cupressaceae > Sequoiadendron > Sequoiadendron giganteum. Next base: position 425,226,806 of record CM021102.1, on the reverse strand, counting down.
TGGTTTTTGTAGCTCTTTGCTTGTTGGTCAAACCCTTTCATGACCTAGGCTACACCACGGTATCATTGCTGCAGGTTGAAGGGTTGAAGATTTTGTTCTAGGTATTGACTCATTTGATTCCTTGATCGTGGGCACCCTTCTTGCCAATTATCAAAATTTTAGGCAGAGTTTGTGATTTTTGGGAGCTGATCGCCCCTCCTTGTAGACCGTACCATTGGGGGAATTTCATGGTTTTTGGGAGTTGTGAAGATTTCTGCTCTTTTCTCGTTGTTCAGACTGATTTGGTGGCGCCATGATCATCCTATGACCTTGCAATCAGTTGTGAATGTTCTATGACAAGTTGGTGACTTTCTTTGGTTGTGTGCCATATTAGAGTTTGTTGTTTGAAGGGTTTTTAGACCTATTGTTGCATATCAGACCTGTTGCAGCTACTTGTTAGACCTGATATAGTCCTTCCGGGGTCAAATTGTGAGGTAAAATTGATAATACATTGTTGAGGATATTTGTTTACAAGTTGGGTTTTAAGTGGAGGTGACGTGTCAGTCATGTGCTTGCTGGTTTGGGTGCATCAGACTACTGCAACAGCTATATCAGACCGGAAACAATTATATTTGAGACCTTATTCAGACTCTTGGGTGCCACATTGAGGTATACTTGTTCTATTCTTCCAAGGGGAACTCATTGGTGTTGTTGGGTTTCATTTTGGGCATCTTATTTCAGTTGGGTTGTTGGTACTTGGTTGTTATTTCATATTGCTATCTCTTGAGCAGTTGGATTATACTTGTTAGTATCATTTGTATTGAGCTTCATTGTAATACTGACTTGGTAGTACCATTTAGTAATCTTGCTCTATCTGGTTTTGATACTAGCCCCACTGAATAAGTGGTATTCCCGCTGAATAAGCGGATGACTCTTTGGATTTCATGTTATGCCCATTGAATAAGCGTTTGTTTACTTTCATGTTGAGCTATGCATCCCACTGCATAAGTGGTTTTGGACGGCTAGCCACCCAATGCTTTCATTTCCTGCAATTTTTAATTCCCACTAAATAAGTGGATGTTTCTTTATGTTTGAAGATTTCATTCTCACACCACTGAACAAGTGGTTCATTTCAATAGTGTAGCATTGCAACCTTACCACCGTATGCTCTCACCTTGCCAGATTGGGATTTGGGTGATCAGAAAGTGGAAGTTTACTTAAGTTGATCATCTTCGATTATTGGCTAAAGCTAACAAGTTGTGAAGTTTTTAAAAAAAAAAAAAATAAGGGTGGGTTATTACAAGAATATATGTATTGTTGTTTAGTTCAATGCAAGTCTTCAGAAGCAACTTGACATTTTGAGGAAAATATATTGTTGCTAGTAAGCACTTCAAATTTTCAACCACTGGATCACACATGCATTCTAACTTATTAAGCTCAAGCATAAAGTCCATAAATATTTCTTCCCATCTCTACCTCAGAATGGACAAAAGCTGCAAATGCCCTAAATCCAAATTGTCTCACCCTCATTGTGTTGACAGTCCAAACAACTCAACTAAAAACTACTAAAGTTTCCTTTATAAGACTTTCCAAAAATGCCTCAACTCATCCATAGATTTCAAGAAACCCTATATAATGCAATGCAAGAGAACAATGCATTTCTACGAGAAGCTATTTCTTTGACTACAAATTTCAACTTGAGAAAAAACTAGCTGAGATACCCTCTATAGTCTAGAGTTGTTAAAATTTCTTCCATGTAGCAGGATCATTTCTCCACTTGATGTCTAAATTCACTAAGGAGTCACTAACATAATGAAGCAAAGATGTGTATCACTTTCTATTTGTCCAAGAGTGCATCCATTCTAACATTCTCAATTACACTTTCGAAGATGATTTCAAAGTCAACACTCATAATCTTTGTTACCCATCTTTATTGTTCCACTAAAGATAATGATTTGTTTATAAAAATATTGAGCTTGTAATAGGCATTCTAAAACTTGACATGCTTATTGAGATAATTGCACTAGCAGTTGACTACATGCAATATAACTAACATTATTTTCTCCTTACTCGACTTGACCAAGTTCTCTGTAGTATGTTGTCTACTCTCCAAGCAATATTGACCAAGTTATTTCTCATAATCATGCGAACACGTGACTTGCAACAACACCTTTGAAGCAAATGTTTGTGAGCCAACAATGGGTGAATTATTCTTATTTGAAGAAGACAAATGGAGAGATGATAGCAAAGGGAATTTTCGATGATGTCTTCACAAAGACAGCTAATGAGATCCTCAAAGTAACTTAAAACTTCTATTTAAATTTTAAATGGTATCCTTTAAGTTCACTTTTTCTAGACTCTAATTACTAGATATTATTCAAATTATTTTAGTTTTATTTTTAATTTCACCTTTAATTTGTATGTAAGCATCAAAGCCTTTAGTCAGGGTTTTACATTGTGGTAGAGAGTGAAACCCAATGGGGTACCTATATGAAACCATAGTAGAGGCCAAAAAGGCCATCCAAAAGTATTACAAAGGGACACAATAAAATTCAAATTGATTTGGAACATTATTGATCAAAGGTGAAACAATCAACTCCATCAACACACTCATGCAAAAACATACTAACTCAACCCAAATTTTTTCTATATGAACTTGGGGGCTAATGTGGAAGTTACGGAAGGAATCACAACATACATTGTGAGGATGACAAATGAGGAAGAGGTCAATGACCTAATTATTGAAGATTTGTCAAGCTACAAGAAGGGCACGCACTTCTCTTTAGCACTATGTTATCAAATCCGCATATATACAAGCCAATTCCAAGTAAGAAACGTCCCAAAATAGAATCGTAGTTCGAATCAAATATTGATCTCAACCAAAGTACATTTTTTCCCACCAAAAACGTTTATGATTTTCTCTCGTTGAACCTGACCAATTCAATGTTTACATGGCATATTTGGAATGAATCTTGAATGACTTCAGTGTTGAATGCATTTTTGAAAGGGTTTTTAATCTTTGGACCAAGAAAAGCCAAAAACAACAACATTTATTTGTTATATTGTGAGTTTTAGCAGTTGCAAGACGGAAGATCGACTACAAACAAAGTAGACAAGGTGTATTTCAATGTGATTTCATGATTTTTGTTCTACTAGAAGTTATTCCAGTCACATTTGAAAAACGTGGGGGTTCTACTAAGGCAGGCTGAAAGAAGCATTTTCCCTCTTCTTTCAGATGAGTGATTAAAATCCTTCACTGCCCCATTTGTCATGCCATTCCTCCTTTGATGTTTGATCTAGCATTGTTTTCCCCACAAAACAAATATTGGGTCTACTTGTCAGTGATACAGGTACAAGTTGAACAATGAAGTTAGCACATCAACAATGAAATATTTCATCAGCAATGGATTTTGCAATATACAACAATATTAATAAATTATTATTATTTAACAGATTAATATCAATATTGATTTCCATACCTATTAGTTATTTGCTGATATTTATTAGCTATTCACAAATATCTATTAATAATTTAATAAAAAATATTATTATTTCCATATATATTAGTTACTAACCAATAATTATTAGTTATCCACAAATATCTTATAAAAAAATTAAACAATTCTAATATATATAATTTTTATATGTTTTTTGTATGGGCGTATCTAGAATGTACCTAGCACTCCACCCAAAAAAAAAATATTAAACTAATGTATCATATCCATGTATCCATACTTGTACCGAAATCCAGTTTGGTAACTTAGCTTTACCACTAGCTATCTAAGAGGAACCACCCAACCACCAAGTAACAAAAACAACTCAATTTTCACTTCAAATCTTTAATGAATGGAATTATAGCTTACTTGAAAAATTATGAATGTCTTCTTTGCAACTACTTGGTGGAAAGCTTGGGGCACCAAACCCCCAAATCTTCAAAAGCGAGTTTTTGGAATATAGTCTCAATCTTGTAACACTTCTAGATGTCAATGCAATTGGAGTTATTTGATAACATTCACACGAAGAAACGCAACAAGTTGACACAAAAACACCTCAACGACCTTGTCTTCATGCAATACAACCTTCACCTTCACTCAAAAAAGGTGGAGGCTCAAATAGTCATAAGGTGGTTGACTTGGATGACATTGATCCATATAGTGACTGGACTATCAAGGATGAAGATCCCATGCTCACAAAAGATGAGACTAATGATTTTGAGAGGCACGCAAAGGAGGGTGCAATAGAGGCAAGAGGCATTGGAATGGATCACATCATGGTTGAAGATGATAGTGATCCCAGCAAATCATTGCCTTCTAGTTCAAGGGTGGAGCTGCAACTAATTGCAAGGAGGAGAACCCCAACCATCACTAATATTTTGAATGTCACTAGTAACTTCTCTACTTTGCATGCTAGGAGAGATATTGTGACACTTCATGCCTATAATTTGACTTTCTAAGAGACTTCTTGGCTCCTTTTGCTTCTCCAAGTTACATCTTTGGTGCTGCAATATAAGTCTTTTATCTCTCACTCATCCTTTACTCCTCCTCTCTTTTAGCTTTTTTCAGCATTCTAAAGTAATATAGGGTTTCTTTCAGCATTCAATGTTGCATCCACAATCATCTGCACTTTTGAGACTACTTTATCTACTACCTTGGGTACATTAGACTTCAGTTACCTTGAAGCTTAAGGATTTCTCTAGCACATCTAAGAGGATATATTCATCAACTTTACAATAAGATGGATCATCACCTTCCATGGGAGAATTGTATTTGAAGACTATGCCCACAAGAAGCTAAATCGGAAGACCATTTTGTGTTCATATGTCATGACTAGTATGAGCTTTGCGAAGTTGAAACTGCCTTTCCAAAGATTAACATGATATTCTCCAAAACTTCACACATTATGATGATCAAAGGTGCTTAGCTTATTTGTTTGCAAGATTTACCACTTGATGTAATGTCCCCTTCCTAAGCTATGACAATGATTATTAGGATTAGCCTTTTTCCTTGGGTTCCCGTAGGCTAATATGGCTGGTTAGAGGACTCCTCAGCTCTTCGAGACGTGTTCAAGATTTCAAGAGTATCTTTCTGGCACTTTCCAGAGCAGTTTCAGGTGTTGGGACCGATATTATTTTTAGGAAGTCACCTCCTAGGCACCGACCTTGTATTTTCATGATGATCTTTCTTTGGGATGCTCAGTGGCGGTATCTAATGTTGTTTGGCGAGATTTTATAATCTGGGGGATTTCGTTTAAAATAACATTAAATTTATAAAGTTAAATTAAATATTTAACTTTACATTATTTTAAAAAATTTAAAAGGTGCCTTTTTGGGAGACATAAGGAATATTTAAAAAGGTAAAATATTTGGCTTTATTAAATGGGACACCCAAGTAGGAGACATAAGGAGAATTTAAAAATTTAATAAAGTATTTTATTTTTCCAATATGGGGCATGGGGTTTTTAGAGGCATACAAAAGCAAATTTCAAGCTCATTTTGGAAAGGAGGCTTGAAAACTTTTTGAGGAGAACTTTCAGGTTTCATACCAGCAGCTTTGTGAGGACGAAAACCCTCGCAAGGATCATCCATTTCGGTTGTGAAAGATCAACCCTAGTGGATTAGTTTACAAGCACTTCACTGGAGTGATTCGGAGTTTCATTGTTCAGTTCTTTGTTAAGTTTAAAGAGGGTTTCACATCAAGAAATTGTAAGCACATTGGACGAGGGCAAATAGCAGATTTAACACACCAAGTTTCAGACTTAAGGCATTTCCTTTGCTGGCCATACCTCTTCCAGGCAGGTCGTATGATTCTAGAGAGAGGGCATGTGAATTATGGAGCCAGTCGCCTAGTTTTCTGGGCAATTTTGGAGCTGAATGGTGGCGCCTAGAGTTGAACAGCATGTGGCTAGGGATTGTGGGGTGGAGAATGCACTGCAAAATGAAGTTATGAGCAATTTTGGCAGCTCCAGTTTGCTGCTATAGCATTGTTTCTGACCTGCACTTCATTACTCCTTGTTAGGTATGTTCATAAAACAATGTCTTTGTAGATCCCAGTCATTATATACTGCTGCTGAAATTTTCTGAGCAATAATCAGCTCATTATCTTGCAAAAAGATTTGTTTCAGACCTGGCTTTCAGTTTCAGTTGTGAGCATCTTGTATAGATCCTTAAAAATCAGAATATATTGCATTTCTATATTGTTGCAAACAATTTCTTTGAGCTGTACACTTCATGTTATCATCAAAACTCCACGAAAACAATATTGCATCAAACAAAACAAAAAATATAGGGTGCATATTGCAGTGGTATCAGAGCAGTTGCATCCTGCCATCCTAAAGGGTTTTGGGAAAAAGTGTTATGTCAGTTGAATGAGTAATGCAGCCACCCTACACACATCATTATAACTTGAGAAGGAACAAGTCAAACACTACTCTTGATAGTCAACCAAAGACCAACCCCTTTACAAGCATTCAAATGGGTGACAGAGAGCAACAGGAACCTAGCACTAGGGAAATGCTAAATGACCTAGCCAGAGGGCAGCGTGACTTACAATAGAGTTTAGCTTAGATGGTGGCCCTAATAAACCAACACGTGTTATACCCAAAATAAATTTTTGCTTCAATAAGGCATTTTGCTTAAAATGAGCTAAATCATGTAAAATTGTTGTCAAAAGTCATTTTTAGGTCAAACAAAACATAGGCTTTTGGTGGGTTTATGACAAGGAAGATACTTGCAAATTTCTAAAAATTTGAAAATTAGGGTTTCAAACCCCTGTTTTTAGGAAAACCCCTAAAAATAGGACCTTTCCAAAATTAGTTGAAAATAATTTTGATAGGATAAATTGACTTCACAATCACACTGGTCAAGTCAAAATCACCAAAAAGCTTGTTTTACTCAGGTGGGTCTAATTTCAATTTTCAAAAAGAAAGATAGGACCTCCACAGCCATCAATGGCAGAATGGCTAGTACTAGGTGGTGAAATCTAAGCCTCAAAAGCTTCAATGAAGAATCCATGGCGAAAGATGCTCTGCGACGAAGGGGATTTTCAAAAATGAAAAATGTTGAAAATTAACAAAGTCTGAAAAATGCATGCCTTGCTACCAGAAGGAGGCTATGTAGTCAAATGCCTTAGTCATTTTTCCAACACCCGTACACGCAGCATGGTGATGGCGATTGCTAGGATGCACGCGTTCACGTCGTAGACGACGATGCTCAAACCAGCCCAGCTACATGGCAAATGCAATGCGGAAAGAGATGAGGATTCTCAAAGAAAATGATGAAACTACAGCTAAAGCGCCCCTACTGGCTAGGAGCGCCCATGAAGTTAAAAGGTCAAAGGCAATCATCAAGTTAGGCCAAAGATGGACATCTCCTTCGCGTTTCTGTTGGTTTTTCGGTGCATCATCAAGCAAGATCACCTAATTCATCGATCATTGGCAAACATAAGCAAAGACAAGATGTTGAAAGCATGTATCACCAAAGAACTACAATCACATCAAGGAAAAAGCACCCCTGCTTGACAAGGGCGCCCTTCATTTTGGGTCACCTGATGACCCTTTCAACGACTACTTTCTACAAGGCACTGCTCAGTATCCTCTCAGCTTCACGATCAATCCAGTTGCACGTTCACAAGACCTGTCAAGCATTCGCAAACGAAGATCAAGCATAAAACACTAGAAGCAAAGGTAGGAGCAAAAGGCATGAAGAATTGGCTAAGTGTCAAGGAAAATGCACCTTCTGTAATGACCAACCCCAAAAAAAGAAAAAAAATTGTGTTTCCCCTAATTCTTCCAACTGTTGTTTCTAGTTTTTTGAGTTTGTTTTCAGGTTTGTTTGATTGTTTTTTCTCACATGCCATACATTATGAAATGATACCAAATGATATGTATATCAAATCAATGAAACATACAAGTACTTGCTGGAAATTATCTTCAATCACTACAATAATCAAATTTCTATTGAACATTTAAAGAGCAGATTTACAACAACTATATCAGTAAATAAATAAGCTCTCAGACCTGGTAAGAAGCATGATAGCAGCCGATATAAGAAAATCTTCTAGCACGCCTTCACTAAGATGAAAGCCTTCAAACTCCAAGCTTTAAACACCCTTAACCCCCTCTAACCAACTACAGGTAATAGTTTGCAGCACCCAGTACACGACTAAAAGACAATGAGATCACCAAGAGAGGAGCGTTGGCTGCCAAAGGTCGACTAGACCTATAAATTCAGACATAGCTCAAGAAATACAAACAAACACTTGATTTCAGCACCCTGAAGAGAGAAATTTGATGTTTCAATACCCATTTCGTTTCCTCATCTCTTTCAACAAATATGAGTCGTTATGTGTGTTCAAGTTCAGTCTGAAAGTACCTAGGAAGCATGAAAAATCATCACCCAAAAAGCAAACAATCTTCACCAAACAACTCACACTACCCTTGTTTAATATGGGTTTACTGCAGATGCTAAGCGACCAAGATAATACAGAAAATATCGCAAGAAAACCACACCAAACCACAATAAATGATGTACGGCCAGCAATGGAAATAAAGTGCAGTCTCCAACCAACACCAAACTGATATAAATATGTCCTAATCTTTGTTTTCAACTGCACTCGAAATCTGCATAAGATATGTTCTCTAACTCCTCAAAACTTCATCAAAATACATCAAACTGAAGAACAAATGAAGCCTCTGAATGAAACCTCCAAAAACCCTCCTGATGTTGTCTTTCAAACACCAAGAGAGTGTAATCTATAGAGGTTTCCGTCCCTGCAAACCCTTGTTTTCCTCAAAGCCAAGCTCCAAGAGAAAAGCACGACAAAGTTTGATAACCCAAGCATAGTCAATAATTTCCAAATGAACTTCAAATTAATCTTTTAAAGGAGTCTCCAAATTAGGGCGACCAGTTTACCCATAAAATCCAATGCCACTTTACAATAACATTTGATTTTATTTTAATTCATCCTACATTACCTTTTTAATATAAATTTAACTTTTTTTCTCTTCATAGGCGTCCACCCCTTAATTTGCATTAAAAAATACTTTTTTGCTGCTCTTAAAAACAACTTAAAGTCATTGTACTAGGCGCCATGGTATAAATTTGTCCCCTTCATGACCCTCAACAAATAAATATAAAGTTACTTTATTAGAGCTCCTTTTCGAAACATTATTCAAATATTTTAATGATTCAACCTTAGTAACTTTGTATCGACTGAATATGTGTTGTTGAGACCCTCCTGACCAAGTCCGGCTAACCCTAATTGACTTACTATTTTTAGAAAGTCCTAAAAATAGTAAATAGCGCCCTAAAACTTGAGCCAATGAGAAACTGAGGTGCTTGAGAAGGCTCAATGAGGACTAAAGCACCGTACTAGACCCCCCACTAAAAATAGCACTTACTAAAAATAGTAAGTGTATCAGAATCAACCCTAACTAAAGAGGACATTGTAAAATGGGGACATTACAGTTCGCCCTTCCCAAAGATTGCTTGCTTGTCCTCAAGCAATACCAGCAAGCCCTGCAATCCACAATCAGAATCATACTGAAGCTAGAAACGATCCCAGGGTCCCAAATAATTTTAGGAGGTTTGTAGCTCCAACTGCTCAAATCCCTGCCTTGCGAGGCACCAACACCTAAGGTCTCCTGGATGTCCCCTGTAAGAAGAGTGATAAAATACCACAAAAACTCAACTCACTCCTCAAAAATATGTCCCTCAAGAGAGCCAAACTGAGGTGCCACGAGAGTAAGCTAAGGAAAAACCACACTGGCTCTCTCATCCCAAACGGTCATTGCACTAGAACTCGATGTGATTCCTAGGTTCCAAGTGAGTCTCAGAAAAATGACACTATGTTGCAGCTACGCCACACTGATCATAACAGACTGACCAATGTCACCAAACTGCACTCCCCTATCCTGGACCACCAGAGAATAAAGATCATCAAAGCCCGAACTGAAAAACCTGAAGGGACTGAAATCGGTGGCATGGAATATATCCTGCCAAGGAGACTCAAACAAGACTGCATCAATAAACTCATTGCCAATCACAACCCTGGTTTCCATTAAAATCACCCTGCTCAACCTAAAGGAATTTACCACAGCATGACACAACATGATGCCCAAAATGCGAAGCAATCCAACCACTACCATACCTCTGAAATCCACCAACCAGGAAAGGCCTATGCTAATGCAAGCCAAATTTATGACATCATCACTCAACCCCCAAGTGCCCAGAGAATGGTCTCGAATACACCAACACGCCCAAACCACAGCAAACAAAACAACATCATCTGAAACAATGCATATTATCTCCAAGAAGTAACTGCAGTGGGCGTCACTCACACCAAAGGAAACAGTAAATGGGTAGAATCCACCCGACACGATTCTCACAATCGGTTGCCCCAAGGCCTGTCCAACCTCAAAAGCAATCTGCTCATCAAAAGATGTCACCATCACCAATGATAAAAGGTAGGGGCAGCGGTAGTCAAACTGAATTCCCACTAAAGATATGGCAGAGATGAGTATGGAGGTACTAACAACATCAACTCCTAATAACAATTTAACTCCGCCATCCATCCTCAACCATGAACTACTCCACTGTTGAATTGAAAGAGCCAACCATCTCATCTACGGATCTAAAACCGAAGTCATATGCAAGCTGCTCGGAAGGTGGGCAGCGGTACTAAAGCTGGAAGTAGACCCACTAGTCCATTCAGGAGTCAACACTTCACGACTAGAAACTGCACCTAGGTCCCAAGTGTTGTAATCAAATCTACTTGCATCACTAAAATTGTTTGAGTTCTCGTCTTCCAACTCGAAAAGTGGATTGCCATGAGTCAAATCAGCATCCCATTCATATAAAGGATTATCATACAATTCAAGATTATTCCCAACTCCCAATCCAAACCAATCCTCTTGCTGATCCAACCCCTCATTTTCAGATTTTCTTGGACAAAGAGCAAAGTCATACTCCTCCTAGATGAGATCAAGCTCCATCATTACCTATTCGATTTCGTTTGCCCTTTCTCCACCTTCCTTCTCATTAAACTATTGAATTTCATAAAGTTGATCATTTGCTTCAAGAAGTGCCTCTTGGACACTTTCCAAAGCAACCTTCGTAGAGTCAAGCTTGTTGGACTAACCGCCAACATCTCCCTTCGGTTTCGCGACATGGTTTAACCGCCTCCCGTGGATCTTAACTGAAGCTTGTATCGGCCATTAACAAGTCGATCTTTTGGTGCAACAGCAAGGCCAACAATTGGTATCAGAGTTGGTCACGAGTTCGAACCCCTCGGGTGAAGCTAAGGGGGGGATTGTTGGACTAATCGCCAGCATCTCCCTTCGTTTTCGCGACATGGTTTAACCGCCTCCTGTGGATATTAACTAAAGCTTGTATCGGGCATTAATAGGTCGATCTTTGGGTGCAACGGCAAGGCCAACAAAGCTCTCCCCTTAACTACTTATACAAAGATAAGGTTTCATCTGCGTATTTGGTAGCTAAATCCCTATCATGCATCATGTGTAAGTATGTTGTTTTAACTTCTTCCATATAGTGCTTCAATATGTGTAAATCAGAAATTGAAATTTTAAGCTCACTTTGTCCCATAAATGCTTTTTGAATCAAATTTTCTACAAGCATATGTTTGTTGTCCAAACTAGATAAAACGTGCACCTCATTTTCAGCGGTTACCAAGAGTTGTTTTTTCCAAAAATGATCAATCAAAGATGATGAACTGATGTTTTGAGGCTGTAGTCGGCCGAGAGTGTACTTGGTCAGTTGTGAGTCATAAGTAAATAAGACTTTAGTTAATATTAATAATACATGTACTTATGTTATGTACGTGTCATGTTAGTCAGTTGTTACTGACGAAGTAATTAGTTATAATGAAGGGACGCGACAGTTGGTACCTCAACCACTGCCAACGTACTATATGTACTTGAGTCATGTAGTCGGGAAACAGGACGGTTCTACTATGCTATGCTATGTTCTGTCTGGAGACATTATGATGTAATTGTCGAATACTGAATAAAGAAATATATCTATGTTTTGTGCAATTTCCATGTGATTATTCTATTTTGTCAATGTTATTTTATATTTTTGTCTACTCTATACGTCATTGTACCTGTAGTGAGTAAACATTTGGCGTTGTTGCCTAAGCGAATCCGGTAAACACCCAGACAGGAGAATGGCGTTGCGATGGGGCAGCCAACCGAAGGGCCGGTACATGCAAACGAGGATCGTGAAGACACCCTGACAGAAGACCTCTGCAGTCTGTGGGAAATCTCGTTAAAGGTCCACGTTGTAAGAGACCAAGTGTCTCTCAACCCCGACCTTTGCAATTTATTTGATGTTTTGCTGAGTTTGAGTGTTTTGTGGTTTTTCAATGATTTTTGCATATAAATATTTTGCTGATTTTTAAAATAAAATGATGCCAGATAATGAAAATACAATAAATATGCTAACATCAATGCATGCTTGATACCAATGAGCTGCAAACACCTTTCTATTATCCAATAAATGTTTACAATGTAAAAAGGAATACATGCGTATAAAAAAGCAGCTGATTATTTAAATTTGTGAACCTGGTTTTAATTCGCAACCCTTTGAAAATGAAGATAGAATGGACGGCTAGCTGAAAGAACAATTTCTCCCACCAATAAATAAGTGCAATGCCCTCCAAAGACCAAGTTACTGTAGCGAATCACTGTTCACGAGTTACTGTAGCATGGGTACTATTCATGTCACTGTAGCGCGGGGCACTATTCATGTCATTGTAGCACGGGCACTATTCACGTCACTGTAGCAGCAGATCAATAATTCTGATTTTTCTTCTGCAATGTTGATTATTTCAACAAACTAAAATCTGCTCTTCAAACCCTTGATAAAAAACTTCACAATAAGCTCTGTAATGACCTCTGAATGAAGCCACTCAACTGACAAGCTTCAACTGGTATCTCACAATCTCAGTATGTATGATTCTGAAGAGTTGATGTTCTCCAAAACCTGATTGCAAAAACCCTTGTTTCTCCAACTCCAATGCTCTCAGAGAGAAAAGACAAAATTGATTAATCATATCATCATAATGAGTTCTATTCTATCTTTGAGAAATAAATACTCTCTCACACAAGTTCGACCCTCCTCAAAAAAGCAATTTAAATGCATTTAATAATATTAAATTTGCCTCTCTTGACTTAGGCACTTTTAATTAATAAATGGCATTCATTTAAATGAGTAATAAATACTCATTTAATAATCATTTCTTCTCATTTATTATAAAGTCAATAAAATACTTTATAATAAGCCATTTAAATAATTAATAACTTTAATATTTCACTTAAAGTGACTTTATAATATAAAGTCATAATAATAATCATTTAATTATTATTAAATGCTCCGTTAATCTCCATTTGCTCGATAAACTGTCAAACTGGGTCAAAACTGAGATAGCCAACTGAGCCAGGTGCCCTGCCAGAAATAGTAACCCTTGTTGGCCTGACTTACTATAAATAGTAAGTGCCTGAATATCACTCTGTAAGCCTCTGCAAAGGCCCAAACCTAAATCAACTGATGGAGTAGAGTCCCAAAACTCTGGATAACTGCAATGAGCGACCCTCTAATCACATCTGTCAGCCTACGAGGGTCAGAATGATAGGCTAACCCCTCAACAAACAATGTCAGCTAAAACGGGGACATTACACACGTACGGAGGGAGGCTCTCAAGCGAGAGATCCCTCGGGCGGTCATTTGGGATAGACTGTGTGTCAACGAAGAGGTCGACCACCTTCTTACCAGGCTGCCAAGACTGATAGCACGCCACTACATTATCTTACAAGATCTTCGGGCTGAGAGGGATCAAGAACGCCGGAGGCAACAAATATTGCATTGATACGAAGAACCAACCAAACGGGAAGAGGAGGAACGAAACACTAGCTAGACACATACCCCTGGCAACCAACAATGATCACGTGAATGACCTGTAATGCCCGTACGGCCAAACAAAGGCAAGAACCGAATACCATTCAAGCACGAAGCTGAGGAGGAAGGGATTTGGCAATCACTGAGAGCACAGGAGCAAGAAAACCGGCAACGAAGATTAAGGCAAGTTGATAAGGAGTTAACTGAAGATTTAATTGAAATAAATCAAAGTATAAAAGGAACAAATGCTAATCTCGAGAAGATAGACCAATCCATCAGTAGAGCACATCAGAATTTTGTGGAAGGGAGGGACAAAGGACCCTTCATCACCCCATACGTAGAAAGATAGAAAAGTTGAGAAAATGAAAATGAATTGAGTGGAGAACTTGAGAACAACATCCAACGCATTCGGGAGTTGTCCATATCGGACGACGACGAAGGGCTGAGGACTAAGAGATTTGAGCCCAAGACCCCTTGGCAGAGGGAGCATCGAAGTGGAACCCAGGATACTCAAGGTGTCGAGGATGCTGACAGAAGATGTGGGAGTGACTCGTACGTGGCCAAGAGTGCAAGTGACGCACCGGAACGTAACGGGGAAACCGGTCTAGTCGGGTCCAATACACAAGGAGGACAGCAGGGAAGGATGGTGACTCCAAAGCGGCAGAAGCTGTCAGAGTTTACGAGGAATGGGTCAGAAGATCCAGTACGACATTGCAAAACATGTGAAACAATCTGGATTGCAAATGGACAGGATGATCCGGATCACTAGCGGAAAGCATTTCCGACAACACTCAGAGGTAGTGCCATTGACTGGTACTCAGAATTGGACCAAGCAAACAAAGGTACATGGATATTACTGAAGCAAGCATTTCAAGATGAATTCAAACTCCTGAGGGATGATAGCAAGATTGTAACGGAGATCTACAATACCAAGCAAGGGAAGCACAAGAGTGTGTGTACCTATAACCGAAAACTGAAGGATCTGTTGGGCAAATTGGAGACACAGCCAACG
>CM021102.1:425185750-425211806 GCA_007115665.2 Sequoiadendron giganteum | reverse complement strand
CAAGATAATACAGAAAATATCGCAAGAAAACCACACCAAACCACAATAAATGATGTACGGCCAGCAATGGAAATAAAGTGCAGTCTCCAACCAACACCAAACTGATATAAATATGTCCTAATCTTTGTTTTCAACTGCACTCGAAATCTGCATAAGATATGTTCTCTAACTCCTCAAAACTTCATCAAAATACATCAAACTGAAGAACAAATGAAGCCTCTGAATGAAACCTCCAAAAACCCTCCTGATGTTGTCTTTCAAACACCAAGAGAGTGTAATCTATAGAGGTTTCCGTCCCTGCAAACCCTTGTTTTCCTCAAAGCCAAGCTCCAAGAGAAAAGCACGACAAAGTTTGATAACCCAAGCATAGTCAATAATTTCCAAATGAACTTCAAATTAATCTTTTAAAGGAGTCTCCAAATTAGGGCGACCAGTTTACCCATAAAATCCAATGCCACTTTACAATAACATTTGATTTTATTTTAATTCATCCTACATTACCTTTTTAATATAAATTTAACTTTTTTTCTCTTCATAGGCGTCCACCCCTTAATTTGCATTAAAAAATACTTTTTTGCTGCTCTTAAAAACAACTTAAAGTCATTGTACTAGGCGCCATGGTATAAATTTGTCCCCTTCATGACCCTCAACAAATAAATATAAAGTTACTTTATTAGAGCTCCTTTTCGAAACATTATTCAAATATTTTAATGATTCAACCTTAGTAACTTTGTATCGACTGAATATGTGTTGTTGAGACCCTCCTGACCAAGTCCGGCTAACCCTAATTGACTTACTATTTTTAGAAAGTCCTAAAAATAGTAAATAGCGCCCTAAAACTTGAGCCAATGAGAAACTGAGGTGCTTGAGAAGGCTCAATGAGGACTAAAGCACCGTACTAGACCCCCCACTAAAAATAGCACTTACTAAAAATAGTAAGTGTATCAGAATCAACCCTAACTAAAGAGGACATTGTAAAATGGGGACATTACAGTTCGCCCTTCCCAAAGATTGCTTGCTTGTCCTCAAGCAATACCAGCAAGCCCTGCAATCCACAATCAGAATCATACTGAAGCTAGAAACGATCCCAGGGTCCCAAATAATTTTAGGAGGTTTGTAGCTCCAACTGCTCAAATCCCTGCCTTGCGAGGCACCAACACCTAAGGTCTCCTGGATGTCCCCTGTAAGAAGAGTGATAAAATACCACAAAAACTCAACTCACTCCTCAAAAATATGTCCCTCAAGAGAGCCAAACTGAGGTGCCACGAGAGTAAGCTAAGGAAAAACCACACTGGCTCTCTCATCCCAAACGGTCATTGCACTAGAACTCGATGTGATTCCTAGGTTCCAAGTGAGTCTCAGAAAAATGACACTATGTTGCAGCTACGCCACACTGATCATAACAGACTGACCAATGTCACCAAACTGCACTCCCCTATCCTGGACCACCAGAGAATAAAGATCATCAAAGCCCGAACTGAAAAACCTGAAGGGACTGAAATCGGTGGCATGGAATATATCCTGCCAAGGAGACTCAAACAAGACTGCATCAATAAACTCATTGCCAATCACAACCCTGGTTTCCATTAAAATCACCCTGCTCAACCTAAAGGAATTTACCACAGCATGACACAACATGATGCCCAAAATGCGAAGCAATCCAACCACTACCATACCTCTGAAATCCACCAACCAGGAAAGGCCTATGCTAATGCAAGCCAAATTTATGACATCATCACTCAACCCCCAAGTGCCCAGAGAATGGTCTCGAATACACCAACACGCCCAAACCACAGCAAACAAAACAACATCATCTGAAACAATGCATATTATCTCCAAGAAGTAACTGCAGTGGGCGTCACTCACACCAAAGGAAACAGTAAATGGGTAGAATCCACCCGACACGATTCTCACAATCGGTTGCCCCAAGGCCTGTCCAACCTCAAAAGCAATCTGCTCATCAAAAGATGTCACCATCACCAATGATAAAAGGTAGGGGCAGCGGTAGTCAAACTGAATTCCCACTAAAGATATGGCAGAGATGAGTATGGAGGTACTAACAACATCAACTCCTAATAACAATTTAACTCCGCCATCCATCCTCAACCATGAACTACTCCACTGTTGAATTGAAAGAGCCAACCATCTCATCTACGGATCTAAAACCGAAGTCATATGCAAGCTGCTCGGAAGGTGGGCAGCGGTACTAAAGCTGGAAGTAGACCCACTAGTCCATTCAGGAGTCAACACTTCACGACTAGAAACTGCACCTAGGTCCCAAGTGTTGTAATCAAATCTACTTGCATCACTAAAATTGTTTGAGTTCTCGTCTTCCAACTCGAAAAGTGGATTGCCATGAGTCAAATCAGCATCCCATTCATATAAAGGATTATCATACAATTCAAGATTATTCCCAACTCCCAATCCAAACCAATCCTCTTGCTGATCCAACCCCTCATTTTCAGATTTTCTTGGACAAAGAGCAAAGTCATACTCCTCCTAGATGAGATCAAGCTCCATCATTACCTATTCGATTTCGTTTGCCCTTTCTCCACCTTCCTTCTCATTAAACTATTGAATTTCATAAAGTTGATCATTTGCTTCAAGAAGTGCCTCTTGGACACTTTCCAAAGCAACCTTCGTAGAGTCAAGCTTGTTGGACTAACCGCCAACATCTCCCTTCGGTTTCGCGACATGGTTTAACCGCCTCCCGTGGATCTTAACTGAAGCTTGTATCGGCCATTAACAAGTCGATCTTTTGGTGCAACAGCAAGGCCAACAATTGGTATCAGAGTTGGTCACGAGTTCGAACCCCTCGGGTGAAGCTAAGGGGGGGATTGTTGGACTAATCGCCAGCATCTCCCTTCGTTTTCGCGACATGGTTTAACCGCCTCCTGTGGATATTAACTAAAGCTTGTATCGGGCATTAATAGGTCGATCTTTGGGTGCAACGGCAAGGCCAACAAAGCTCTCCCCTTAACTACTTATACAAAGATAAGGTTTCATCTGCGTATTTGGTAGCTAAATCCCTATCATGCATCATGTGTAAGTATGTTGTTTTAACTTCTTCCATATAGTGCTTCAATATGTGTAAATCAGAAATTGAAATTTTAAGCTCACTTTGTCCCATAAATGCTTTTTGAATCAAATTTTCTACAAGCATATGTTTGTTGTCCAAACTAGATAAAACGTGCACCTCATTTTCAGCGGTTACCAAGAGTTGTTTTTTCCAAAAATGATCAATCAAAGATGATGAACTGATGTTTTGAGGCTGTAGTCGGCCGAGAGTGTACTTGGTCAGTTGTGAGTCATAAGTAAATAAGACTTTAGTTAATATTAATAATACATGTACTTATGTTATGTACGTGTCATGTTAGTCAGTTGTTACTGACGAAGTAATTAGTTATAATGAAGGGACGCGACAGTTGGTACCTCAACCACTGCCAACGTACTATATGTACTTGAGTCATGTAGTCGGGAAACAGGACGGTTCTACTATGCTATGCTATGTTCTGTCTGGAGACATTATGATGTAATTGTCGAATACTGAATAAAGAAATATATCTATGTTTTGTGCAATTTCCATGTGATTATTCTATTTTGTCAATGTTATTTTATATTTTTGTCTACTCTATACGTCATTGTACCTGTAGTGAGTAAACATTTGGCGTTGTTGCCTAAGCGAATCCGGTAAACACCCAGACAGGAGAATGGCGTTGCGATGGGGCAGCCAACCGAAGGGCCGGTACATGCAAACGAGGATCGTGAAGACACCCTGACAGAAGACCTCTGCAGTCTGTGGGAAATCTCGTTAAAGGTCCACGTTGTAAGAGACCAAGTGTCTCTCAACCCCGACCTTTGCAATTTATTTGATGTTTTGCTGAGTTTGAGTGTTTTGTGGTTTTTCAATGATTTTTGCATATAAATATTTTGCTGATTTTTAAAATAAAATGATGCCAGATAATGAAAATACAATAAATATGCTAACATCAATGCATGCTTGATACCAATGAGCTGCAAACACCTTTCTATTATCCAATAAATGTTTACAATGTAAAAAGGAATACATGCGTATAAAAAAGCAGCTGATTATTTAAATTTGTGAACCTGGTTTTAATTCGCAACCCTTTGAAAATGAAGATAGAATGGACGGCTAGCTGAAAGAACAATTTCTCCCACCAATAAATAAGTGCAATGCCCTCCAAAGACCAAGTTACTGTAGCGAATCACTGTTCACGAGTTACTGTAGCATGGGTACTATTCATGTCACTGTAGCGCGGGGCACTATTCATGTCATTGTAGCACGGGCACTATTCACGTCACTGTAGCAGCAGATCAATAATTCTGATTTTTCTTCTGCAATGTTGATTATTTCAACAAACTAAAATCTGCTCTTCAAACCCTTGATAAAAAACTTCACAATAAGCTCTGTAATGACCTCTGAATGAAGCCACTCAACTGACAAGCTTCAACTGGTATCTCACAATCTCGTCCGGTCCATTCCGTCCATCCATCCATCCATCCATCCATTCCTCCTTCCTTTGTCCATCCATCCGTCCATCCATCCATCCATCCTTCCATTCCATCCATTCCGTCCATCCATCCATTTCCTCCGGCCATTCCGTGTCCATTTCCATTTCTTCCATTTCCATTTCCATCCATCCATCCATCCATTCCATCCTCCATTCCATCCATCCGTCCATCCATCCATCCATCCATCCATCTTTCCATCCTCCATCCTCCATCCATTCCATTCCTTCCATCCATCCTCCGTCCATCCATCCATCCATCCTCCATCCACCTCCATCCATTCCATCCATCCTTCCATCCATTTCCATCCTCCATCCGTCCATTCCTCCATCCTTCCATCCTTCCTTCCATCCATCCTCCGGTATGACTTATAAAGGACAAGGAATTCGTACGACTATCAGAAGACGAGAAATTCGTACGACTAGCAAAAGGCAAGGAATTTGTACAACTGACAGAAGGCAAGAAATCCGTATGACTAGCAAAAGGCAAGGAACCCGTACGATTCGCAGAAGGCAAGAAATCCGTACGACTGGCAGAACGCAAGGACTCTGTACGAGCAAGCAATTGGCAAGTCGCTCAAGACACAACACACAAGTCCGTACGAGGAAGAAAATATACCAGGGGAGCAGCTGTCGTACCAAAACACAGAGAAGCAAAGACCATACGAGTTACTAAGGTCGTATGCTATAAATTGAAGGAGGTCGTACGCTCAACTCAGAGAAGCCGTACGTTGGAATCAGGAGGTCGTATGCCTGACATAGAGAGAAGAATCTATATGTTGGAATCAGGAGGTCGTACGTCTGACACAGAGAGAAGAATTTGTACGCCTGAAGCAGAAGGTCATATGCTTGAGGAGGAAGGTCGTACGACTGCATCAGAGGAAGGTCGTACGCTCAAGACAGGAGGAAGAGGCTGTACCAAGTATCGAAGTTTGTAAAACGTAGGCCATACCAAGCATTGACCTGGAGAAAGTAAAGTCTAAGAAAAACAATGCAAAATCTGTATTTTTCGGCTTCATCAGCACTATTCGTAACTTGTGGAAAAATCATGAAAATGAGGCGCGCAATGCGTTGCCCCCATACCCCCGCAAGGGACACTACCCCCGTGAGGGGCGCTACCCCTCGACCCCGCTGGGGGCACCGCCCCCAGACCCCCGCAAGGGACGCTGGCCCTTGACCCCACTGGGGGCGTTGCCCCCAGACCCCCATCAGATTTATTGGAATTGTCAAATTGCAGTACAACCAACCATCATAGTACACTCATAGGAGCAGTTGGTTGCCGAGCAGATGAGAGTTGCAGCTCTCGAGGAGAAGTTAGCGGAGAGAGACGGAGTAATGGGTGAGAGTGACAATCAGTTGGCAAAGAAGGATCAGCTATTGGTAGAAAAAGATACACAGGTGGTTGATGTGCAATGACTTTCAGCCGAGAGGGAGAGTCAGCCACAAGGAAAAGACAAGGAATTGGCTAGCACCAAGCAAGAACTCGAGTTGGCATTTTTGGTTTTCAGTCGTCTGGAAGATGACTACTTTGTGGGGGGGATGATGTAGTCGGTCGAGAGTGTACTTGGTCGGCTGTGAGCCATAAGTAAATAAGAATTTAGTTAATATTAATAATACATGTACTTATGTTATGTATGTGCCATGTTAGTTAGTTGTTCCTGAGTCATGTAGTTGAGAAACAAGACGGTTCTACTCTGCTATGCTATGTTCTGTCTGGAGACATTATGATGTAATTGCCGAATATTGAATAAAGAGATATATCTATGTTTTGTGCAATTTCCATGTGATTATTATATGTTGTCAATGTTATTTTATATTTCCGTCTACTCTGTACGTCATTGTACCCGTAGTGAGTAAACAGAGGCATGCAAAACTCAGAACTATTATACCAGTTATCAAAGTCTCCATCACTGTCCCAAATTGCATGAGCCTCTTCTTCAATGCTTACCCCATCTTCGTCACTAGGCCCTTGATCAAATTTAGCCCCTAACAGAAACTTTTTTGATTTGTCTTCGAGTTCATGCCTCTCAAATTCAATTTCCTCTAAGGATTCCCTTTTACATTCTTTATGCTCTAACGTTGGGACAGCAGCTTGGGAAGAAGAAGATTCTTCCCAAACCGATTCTTCATCATACTTGGGTCCCCAATCACCTGGATCTCATGGTCCCTGCTCATAATCAGCTACCTGAAATGTGAAATCAGATTCCTTTCCAAGATTGAAAACATCACAATCGTTGCCCTCCTCTTTACATGGCTCTCTTAATGAAGTAAGGAAATCGTTACAATCAAAAGGGAATTCATCCCAATATGGATCCTTGTCATAATTAGGTGCCAACACACCCAGATCCCAAGGGTAAATAAACTGATCACTTTGTTTAGAGAGAAAATGATCATTGTGCTCCTCTTGAGTAGTTGCCTTTCTAAATAAGTCACTCTCCAACTCATAACCACTAAATTATCATAATCATCTCTCTCTATAGGCTTGGTTTGGTAATCAAACCCCAAACCACCTAAGTTATCATCAAGGAAGAAAAATGAATGATCATCAAAAGTTAATTTGGAGGCATCATCATTTATTATTTCTCTGTGCCCATCATCCAAAGGTACATTACTGAACTCATCATCAATATTTGCTCCACTATAAACATCAAGGTAGTCATTAGTCTTAGAGTCATCACCGAATAAATCTAAACTAGGATCCAAGGTTTTCGTTCTCTCCTTTCCCTCATGCAAAACCTTATCCACAGTAATTTCATGCATGGCCCAAGAGTCATCCTGAGGATCTGTCTCACATTCTTCAAGCTTCAAAGCAACCACTTCATCTGATTTTTCTATTGTAAACTTCACTTCAATCACCTGCTCTTTATTGAACGCACGGGGTCTCGACTCTGCCACCTTCCTAGAAAGTAGTTTTGGTTCCTTCTTGTCAAACCTCTCTATGAGTCTCTCAGTGAACTCAGTATACGATGTAATCTAAGTATGCTCCAATATGATCATATCATGATGCCACCACTTTTGTGCAACTCCATCAAGGTGCATAGCAGCATATTTATGGATTCATCTTCAGGCATGGGGTTTTGATCGAAGTAAGTGTCCACCCTCTAAACCCATGATCTCACTGAAATCTCATTGGACCCGTCAAAATAAGGAATGCCAAGTTCTCCAACTTTCCTTCGTAAATCATTGTGATGTCCTATATTGCCCATGTTGGGCGTATGACTCATCCTGAGTTATATATAATCCCGTAGTGATATGTCATGCTGGAAAACGGGCCCTGTAGCCAACCAATCCTTTTTAAACTATTCTTGTTGCTCAACTAAAATGAGTTCAACTGGTGCTTCTTTTCTCAGTGGAGAAATGGGCATAAGAGACCTAGCCATAGCTACACCATTCTGTTGATTACCAACTCCATGTTACCCAACTCCGTTACTCTGTCCCATTTTGTCCATTCTTTGTATTAGTTGTGCCATTCCTTGATTTGTTTCCTGTGCTAATTGAGTGGATTTATCTTGTTCCCTAACCAAAGCTTCCAAGAGTTGCAGCATACGGTCTGGCATACCAATATTCCTTTCAGCTTTTTCTCTTCTTTCACCCATGTTTTCTTGGTTCATGCTTTCTCGGTCACTCATGCTCAAAAATTATTATCACCCACTTGGCTGGCAGGATAGGTAGAGCTCTGATACCATTGTAATGACCAACCCCAAATATATTTTTTTTTGTGTTTCTCCCTGATTCTTCCAACTGTTGTTTGTAGTTTTTTGAGTTTGTTTTCAAGTTTGTTTGATTGTTTTTTCTCACATGCCATACATTATGAAATGATACCAAATGATATGTATATCAAATCAATGAAACATACAAGTACTTGCTGGAAATAATATTCAATAACTACAATAATCAGATTTCTATTGAACATTTAAACAGCAGATTTACAACAACTATATCAATAAATAAATAAGCTCTCAGACTTGGTAAGAAGCATAATAGCAGCAGATATAAGAAAATCTTCTAGCACGCCTTCACTAAGATGAAAGCCTTCAAACTCCAAGCTTTAAACGCCCTTAACCCCCTCTAACACGCTACAGGTAATAGTTTGCAGCACCCAATAGGCAACTAAAAGTCAATGAGATCACCAGGAGAGGAGTGTTGACTGCCAGAGGTCAACTAGACCTAAAAATTCAGATACAGCTCAAAAAATACAAACAAACACTTGATTTGAGCGCCTTGAAGAGAGAAATCTGATGTTTCAATACCCATTTTGTTTCCTCATCTCTTTCAACAGATATGAGCCGTTATGTGTGATCAGCTTCAGTCTGAAAGTGCCCAGGAAGCATGAAAAATCATCACCCAAAAAGAAAACAATCTTCACCACACAACTCACAAGACCCCTGTTTGATATGGGTATTACTGTAGATGCTAGGTGGCCAGGGGCCCAGGATAATATAGAAAATATTGCAAGAAAACCACACCAAACCACAATAAATGATGTAAAGCCAGCAATGGAAATAAAGTGCAGTCTCCAACCAACACCAAACTGATATAAATCTGTCCTTCTAATCTTTGTTCCCAACTGCACTTGAAATCTGCATAAGATATGTTCTCTAACTCCTCAAAACTTCATCAAAATACATCAAACTGAAGCACAAATGAAGCCTCCGAATGAGACCTCCAAAAACCCTCCTAATGTTGTCTTTCAAACACCAAGAGAGTGTAATCTACAAAGGTTTATGTCCCTGCAAACCCTTGTTTTCCTCAAAGCCAAGCTCCAAGAGAAAAGCACAACAAAGTTTGATAACCCAAGCATAGTCAATAATTTCCAAATGAACTTCAAATTAATCTTTTAAAGGAGTCTCCAAATTAGGGCGACCAATTTACGCATAAAATCCAACGCCACTTTACAATAACATTTGATTTTATTTTAATTCATCCTCAACATTAGCTTTTTAATATAAATTTAACTTATTTTCTCTTCATAGGCATCCACCCCTTAATTTGCATTAATAAATACTTTTTTGCTGCTCTTAAAAACACCTTAAAGTCATTGTACTAGGCGCCATGGTACAAATTTGTCCCCTTCATGACCCTCAACAAATAAATATAAAGTTACTTTATTAGAGCTCCTTTTCGAAACATTATTCAAATATTTTAATGATTCAACCTTAGTATCTTTGTATCGACTAAATATGTACCGCTGAGACCCTCTTGACTAGATCCGGCTAACCCTAATTGACTTACTATTTTTAGAAAGTCCTAAAAATAGTAAATAGCACCCTAAAATTTGAGTTGGTGAGAAACTAAGGCGCCCGAGAAGGCTCACCAAGGACTGAAGCACCATACCAGACCCCTCACTAAAAATAGTAAGTGTATCAGAATCAACCTTAACTGAAAGAGGACGTCATAAAATGGGGACATTACACCTTCCTAGAAATAGCTGCCCAGCTTTTTGGGCAATCAGATGCAGTCTACAAGCTCAATGACCTCCAAGAAGTCCTTCTCCGTCTTGATCAATCTCAGCAATGACACTGTCAACAAATTCAATAGATAAATCTAACATCTGATGACAAAGATCAAACTGGGGTTGTTCGTGAAAGGTTGCAAACTGAAAATGACAACTCAAAAGGTCAAAGGCACCCCTGCAAGCCAAGGGTGCCCATACTTTTGAGACCCCTAAATCAACTTTCAAAGCTTGCGAAGCCAGTCATCCTTTTCGGAATTGAACTGGCTATCCATCCCATGTTTCAGCACTTTCGTCAAACTCATCAATCATTGATGTTCTCAGATCAAAGCACTAAGGGTCAAACTGGAGGAATTGTACAACACTCAAGAAATTGAGTAAGTCTGGTGAAAAATGCACCTTCTTGGGAAAAGACGCCCAAGAATCAGAGGCATCAAACTCTGGTTTTGAGATTTGCAGCTCCCAAGCACACTTCTTCAGAGTTGTTTCATCTCAATAATGGATCTATCAACAACACTTCAAGATCAACTGAGCAACCAAAATCAAAGATCGAACGGAGGCATTTCATCACAGAAAGAGAATGAAAAAGTGTTCAACTCCTCAACTTGGATGCCTAAAGTCAAAATTAGACTCAATTGATTGAATTTGTCTATTTTGAAAGCCTTTTCATGTCTAAAACGTCCCCAAATTGGTGGAAATCATCTCTGTGAACTCCTGATCAGGCAAAATAACTCCTCAATCAAGTGTTGGCGCCTAAACTTGATTGATTCAACATCAAACACTATTAATCAAGTCTAGGCGTCATAATTAAACATCTTCCTTTGTAGGTTGAAGCTCAAGAACAAGCATTTTTCATCTCCAATGTCTTTTGAAGATCCAACAGAGGGTTTTTCAGCATTCTTCATATTTTCATGAATTAGTTGCACAGAGGGACAATATATTAGAGTTTACATTTCTAGGCATGATTTTCTTTAAGATTCAGAGAGGCGGTTTATAACTTACAAACTTCTTCCCCTCATTTTCTTCTATTCTTGTCTTAGATCTTCTTGCATGTCCAAATAAACGGAGGTTATTCACATATTTGACCTTTTGGGTTTGATCAACACAACAGTTTCAACAAAACCCATGGGTCAGATTTTTCTAGAAAAACTAACCTTGCTGCCCCTATGTTTTAGGGTTTCCGGAAACAAACACAATTTTGAAAAACAGACAAACTAGGTTTGTTTTGCTTTGAAGCGCCTACAATGCCCATGTGTTAGATTTTTTTCAGAAAAAATAGTGCTTCGCTGCTGCTTCTAAAGCTTTTACCTCAAGAAATTCTTGCATGTACAAGGAAAAGTGACTTTTTGGAATTTCTAACGTTTTGGGTACATTTAGAAAATTATTCCCAAGAAAACCCACGTCCCAAAAAGTTTCATAAAGAGTGCTTCTCGACAAGGCTATTTTTAGCAGTAGCAAAAGGTTGTCCAAACAGTATCCTGTGCACAGTCAATCTTAAAAGTTTTCATAATGTAGTTCTCCCTAGTCGAATACAAAACCAAGACGGTCTTACTCCATGACTTTCTGAAGACGGTTGACACCAATCTACATTGAGCACACCTAGAGGTCGATTTGGACAGATTGACTAGCATAGACACTCAAATCCACAAGTTCCATATGTTTTCACCTCATATATTTGATAGCCTTCCAAGGCCAATTTAGAGGGTTGAATACTGTTGGAGCTCTGCGTGTGTAGCGAGTTCGTGTGCATTTCTAATAGCTAGAGTGTTCATAGTCAAACTTAGCGGTTTCATCATACAACACTCTTTCATTGAGAAGAATCAAGAAAAGCATCAGAAGCGCAAAGTTGCGGGAGAAACAAAGGTCATCACTCCAGTTATGGAGCCACCAAAGTTACCAATCAATTCCTTGCCAGTATCAAACGTGAAGATGGTGACTACATGAGTCTCGATGATGTGTAGACATAGTTCCCGAACCTCATCCATAGCAGTTTCTACGATGACACTGCTGGTTGCAAGTTAAGTTAGATCGCAGTCATGTCAATAAGGCTAGATGACGCAGCTGCAAAGAATATTGAATAGCAGCAACAGATTGCGAGTGGCAAAGAGATGTTGCGGCAACACGTTATCATCCTACAAAGCATTAATTTTTCAAAGGCAGAGGAAGTCAACAACTAGTTGGAGGAATTGTTTACTCGAGTTGATGTAGTGTGAACACTTAATTAGGACGTCCTACCCCTCCAAACTAGCATTTATGATAACAACAATTAACTTGATGCCTCTTTCCAAGTTAACTCACTCTCCCACAGATCATGCATGTCTAATCCCACTAATTGTGGATCTCTATTTTGGAGGCACTTTGTATATTGGAGTTCTCTTTTAGTTTAGAATCAGTTAACTGAAGTAGACTTTCCAGTTAACTGCTAGGTCACCTACTTTTAGACATAGGAATAAATCTTGCAGATTGGCAATAATAGTATAACTCATTGTTAAATCAAGGAGATTTTAGGGTTGCCTACTCCTTTGAGCTTCTATAAATAAGAGCCTTTGCTCATTATTTTGTAACTTTACTTCACGGCAGCAAAACGCTGAGCTCACAAGCCTTAGACTTTGTTCGTTTAGTATATGTTCTTGAATCGTATTTGTGATAGTCAAACGCTAAGTACAGCTTGCGTCCTTTTTATTCAGATAGGTCTATTCAATCTATGTTCATGTATTATTGGTTGATAGCTTCATGTGTGATTGTCTCTTTGACACAAGTTGTCCCAATGTGTAACAATTGATCAAAGATTGAGATAATAAATCAAGAGAGCTACCTTGTCTTTGATCTAAAAGTCTCAAGATCTATCATTGTATGTTGTTTCTAATAATCTGACTTTCGATCTACACCTCGGAAAGAGCACTGCGCCTCCTTGGGAATTTAGAGAGTAAGACTATTGTTCTTTGTTGTTTCTAGTATTCTACATTTCAGCCTACACCTCAGAAAGAGCACTGCGCCTCTAAGACTATTGTTCTTTGTTGTTTCTAGTATTCTACATTTCAGCCTACACCTCGGAAAGAGCACTGCGTCTCCTTGGGAATCCTGAGATCTAGCCTACCGTTTGAAGATTACTTGTGTGGATTCTATTTCGGTGTAAATTTGGAAGTTCAGAACCTTCGGATGCATTATGAGAGACAATTCGTCTAAGTGATCAAACCATTACATTCCCGCTCCTATATTATCTTGCTTTGTTTATTTAGAGGAGATAGGATAGATTAAAAATTAGCTTAGTTGTAGTTAATGTAAGTCCCCTTTTTCACGAGCATCAGAGTTGGGGGATTAGCCTATTTTCCTGACCCTCGTAGGCTAATAGTTCTGGATAGAGGGTTTCCTGAATGGGCACTTGGTTGTCAAATTTCAGTGTTGATCTCTGGAGTATGGTGGCGGGGTGAATTGTTGCATTTGGCATGATACTTGTGCTTAAATTAATGATACTCACCTTTTATTTCACCATCCTCAGCCTAGGGACTATGTGTCTTTAAAAGGAAGGGGTCACTTTCTATTTTTAAGTTACTATTCATTACTGAAGTGAAAAATGTTTGTAACTTAAGTGAATGGTGTTCACTTTAATGAATAGTGTTTCCTTTGTAAATTTATAAAAGGCAAGAGAGGAAATTTGAATTGCTTCATGGATGAATGATTTTAGCTTGAAGAAACTTGGAAGTGTTGCTTTGGAGGAAGGAGGAGACTAGGGTTTCCTGATTTCTTGCAGTGGGTGAGCCTGGTGGGGCTTGGTTCTTCGTTTGGAGCTGCTTGAGGGTGTGAAACACCACCTTAAAGTTGTTGATCAGTTTTTGGTGGCTTCTTTTGGAGACACAAGTTGCTGTTCGCAGTTTATTTGAGCCATTTTCAAAGGGGTTTGGACTGCCATAGTCTTCAATCACGTTAGTACGAGAGCTGCTCGCTTTTCGTGGAGTTTTGGAGCTGATTTTGAAAGCTACAGCCAGTTGTGTTTTCTTGAGGGTTTGTAACAGCAAAAGGAAATAAAAGGCTTTTCCTTGGTGGCTGCAATCTTTCCAAAAAGGGGCGCCCTTGTCTTAGAGAGCTTGCCATGCGAAGTTTTGGTGGGAGAAGCTCATCTATCAAGAGAAATCAGCATTTCTTTGGGCACGGGTACTGTAGCAAGTCACTATTCACAATGATGTTTGGTTGTAAGTTAAAATGCAGTCTAAGATATTGTTAGCTTGAAATCTGATGTAAGTCATATGTTGTAAGTTCCTTATTATGTAATGAAGAAACTATATTTAGACATTGAAATGAGCAATGTACTCAAGTTATTCCATTAGCTTAGTTTATTCGAAGCTTTCATGGTATGCATATGCTCTTTATGTATCATTCTAGTATTTCTAGCAAACAAACTCAGAAGCACAAAAAGAGAAATTAAACCAAAACAAAATCAGACCTACGAAACTCAAGTGAAAAACGGATCAGCAGAGTGTCGGTACACTACAATGGTATCAGAGCGGTTTCCTGCCAACCTGTTGGGTGAGTTTTAGCTACAAAAGCTTCAGTTGAACAACATGGCTATTTCCCAGAAGCAGTGGGATAAGAATATGGGGAAGCTTAAACAAAGTTTAAAAGAGTTGGATAAAAATCAGAAAAGGTTGAATGAATTGATTTCAGACCCTGCAAAACTAGACAGAGCAATACGATATATGGCTTCCATTTTTAAGAGGTCTACACCACAGAACAAAGCGAATAAGAAACAAGAGGTCATTACAATATCCAGAAGCCCCTACGATGAATTCTCAGCAGTTAATGACTAGCATACAACTAATCCTGTGGAGAGAAAAAATCAGACCTTAGAAAATTTACTTGTTGATGATGAAGTTGAAATTTCTAAGGCAGCTGTAGGGGAAAAGTACTTGAGTCCTTTTGAAGATGAAGAAGAGTTAGAACACGAGAGTGGTGGGCCTAAATAAAATGCTGAAAGTAACTTTCATATTTCTAATAATCCACTTTCTGAGATAGAAGCTGATATGTCCGAGGTTAATCCACTTTATGAGGTAGAGCTGTAGGATGATCATGTTGAGGGACTAGCGCATGAAGAAAGGGCCCCATATGAAACCTATGAGGGTTTTGAGCTCCCTAAATTCTCTATATCAGCAATTGCTGATGAGACTTTTGATCATTTTGAAGATGCCAATTCAATTTATGTGCAAGGATTGTCAATTCATAAATCATACAGGTCTGATCTGCAAGATCAAAGGCATGAGCTATCATTTGATTCCAGCGTTGTTAGCGATGAGCCATTGACAGAGGTTGGAGCATTTTACCACGACTGCATAGTGAGGAGTACCTATCACTTCTCCTTTAGTCCACACATGGAGAATTGGTTGACGCATCGGTGTGGATTGGTTCAGAGTGTATGCCATCCATTTTGGGATGGAGAGTTACCATCTTCAGTAGAAGGAACTAGTGGCTGCAAGTACCCAACTCAGTTGTTGGCGGGTGAGTGCTTGCAGGATTGGTATTTAGTTTTCCATCATGCTAATGTGTATCCAACAAGGTTGGATGATTCCTTGTCTCAGAGACTACTTGTGGATACATGGTTACAAAGGGATCATAATGTCAGCAGGCATGATGGCACAAGTGGATATCACATCCATGAGAGTTTAGCTGAGGTTATGGAGAGATGTTGCATAGCAAATGCTTCCAAATATTCTTACCTCCTCATGATGGATGGATGTGAGTACTGTTTATTTTGGGATCCAGGTGGAGATAGAGTTAGCACTGTCATTTGGAAGGGTCCCAGTGTATGGCTTCACCACTTCTGGTATGGTGGAGTTAGGATCAACATGGAGAGCGTCTTGAATAACACCCAACAGAAACTCACGCCTTCACAACAAAGATTAGCCCGTAGCTTGCAACAGTATGAAGATGACATTTCAAGACGAACCTTATCACGAAGCAAAACTGAGAGACTTGATGTTGTATCTAAAAGTCTCTATGATGTGTTTGGGTTACAAGATGTTAAGACAACAAAGAATTACCTACAATCTACAGATGAACATGGGATTGAAGCTGAAGTTGTGGGCGATAAGGAAATTTTACATCAGGATAATCGTATAGTGGAGCCACGGAATAATGTCCACAACATTTCAGAAGTTGTTATCAGCACTGCTAACAATTCTGATTTTCATGACGACAGTGATAAGACTTTGCAACAGCATGAGACAACAGTGGCTACACATGTGCAAGATGCTAGTATTGAGTTGTTACATGAAAGGACTCAGGAATGGGGTACTAAGAGTGCAGTATTTGGCGTGGATTCGGGTCATGGTGAGTCTGATTTTCCAGATCAGGTCTTAGAGAGCAGGTTTGATGATTCATGCGTTGACATAGAATCCCAGGATCATGAGTTGGATTGCGATGCAGTTAAATTGGAGGTGGAAGTGTGTAAAGATATTGTCATATCAGCAACTTCTACCTTATCAGTTGAGCCATCCTTTGAGGTACATAGCAGCAGTACCTTAGTTGCTGATGTGTGCACTGATGATAGCACACATGATGTTATTGATCAGAAGGTGAGCGATGAGGATTCAACCTCTTACTATAGTGTGGGATTGGGTGGAAATGACGAGTCACAGGGGTATCATCATCTAGCGAGACAGTTGAAGGTTAGTGATGATATGATTGTTACAGCTTTGGAGCATTTTGATGTTACTCAACAAATGCTGGCAACCTATGGTTGGAGTACTCCTATGTCAGATGAGTACGGTGTTAGTAGTCTTTCCCTCACAAAGTTCCATACACTACGAGAGGAAATTGGAATTATGAAACAGAATTACCTACAGCTACTTGCGGATAGAGATTTCCTTCTCGAGTGGGGTTGCATTTGTCATAGGGCATTGAAGGGAAAAGAAGAGGAGGTTGATGAGCTCACTTATGAGCTAGAGACGACTATGGATTCTTTGAAGAGCACTCAATTGGCCCTTCAACAGTCACAGTCATTGGACGCGAAGCTTACCATGGTATCGAGTTTGGCATAGTCTTCACTCTCTTCCGATATAGTTTAGGTTTCCATGGCAGCAGTTGGTGAAGCACATATATCCACGGATGGTGGTTGTGAGCAGATTGGGGATGTGGTTACTACATCCATCACGGTTTCAGGTGCAACTGATATAAATGGGATGAGTGCATTGGTTGAGAGTTGCAAAGAACCATGTGTTGCACTAGGTTCCCCTGAGTTTAATCCCATGACAAGTGATGCAGAACAAATTATCGATAGCTCTTGTGACATGGTAGTTGACTCATCAGAAAGTTATGTGTCAACTCACGACACTACTCCATCCACTTCACAGGAGATATGCAAAGCAACATCTAGTTGGGAGATTGGTTCTTATGTCGATTTGTTTCCCTCTCCTGGAAGCAAATCAGTCATTTCATTCCATACAGTTGATCATGATTGGCAGCTTGATGAGCCAATTCTGGAGTACAATTCAATGTATTGTTCCAGGGACTCAGAGTTGGATGATTCAGACCTGCACAAAGTGATTGCGCAATTTGTGGATAATCCCTTATCTAAGTTAGATGGCGGTTCGATCTATGATAATCCACTCTTCGAGCTGGAAGTCAATCATACTCCTGATACTAGTTTGGGGTTGAGCGGTAATCGCAGTGTTTGGGATAGTCCTAGTGCAGCAGGATTCCAAACAGGGCTCATAGAGGAGTTTAATAGTGTGTACCAGGTAAGGAATGCTTACAGTTTAGGCTTTGATCCACCTGTACATGACTCGTATTCGATGCACAATCCTTGTACGCAGGGTGTTTTCCTTGGTGCAGTTAAGGGGAGTGACTCCTTACTGTGTCCAGAGTTACCATCTTCAGAAGATGGGACTAGAGGCTGCAAGTACTTGACTCAGTTGTTTGCAAAGGATTACTTGCAGGGACAACAGTCAATTATCCATCATGCTGATATGTATCCGACAGGGTTTGCTACTTTAATACCACAGGGATTTCATACAGATACATGGTTATAGGGTGATTACGGTGTCAGCAGATATGATGGTTTGACTGGTTGTCACTTCCATGGGTATTTTGGAGAGACTGTAGAGAGATGTGTTGTGGATGTTTCCAAATATTTTTGTCTCTTCATGACAAATGGATGTGAGTTCAAGTTATACAGAGATCCAGATGGTGACAGGATTGGCACTGCAGTTGGATGGGTTCCAACAGGTTGCTTCGCCAATTGTCAGCATGGTGAAGTTGTAATCAGATTTGCACGGAGGAAGTCAGAGGTTATCAGACATGGCAGACTCTCATTCCGGTGTTGGGATCCAGGGATATTTGGCGCAACTGCATTTATGTTGGTGATTCCGGAGTTAGTTAGTGATGCATGAGACATTTCATAGCTCTTCTTTTTGACCTTCCGAGGAGTGAGGTTCCTTTGCAGTAGAGATTGCTTGGGGACAAGCAATTTTAGGGAGGGCGGACTGTAATGTCCCCTTTTTCACGAGCATCAGAGTTGGGGGATTAGCCTATTTTCCTAACTCTCGTAGGCTAATAGTTCTGGATTGAGGGTTTCTTGGACAGGCACTTGGTCGTCAAATCTCAGTGTTGATCTCTGGAGTATGGTGGCGAGGTGAATTGTTGCATTTGGCATGATACTTGTGCTTAAATTAATGATACTCACCTTTTATTTCACCATCCTCGGCCTAGGGACCATGTGTCTTTAAAAAGAAGGGGTCACTTTCTATTTTTAAGTTACTATTCATTACTGAAGTGAAAAATGTTATAACTTAAGTGAATAGTGTTCACTTTAATGAATAGTGTTTCCTTTGTAAATTTATAAAAGGCAAGAGAGGAAATTTGAATTGCTTCATGGATGAATGATTTTAGCTTGAAGAAACTTGGAAATGTTGCTTTGGAGGAAGAAGGAGACTAGGGTTTCCTGATTTCTTGCAGTGGGTGAGCCTGGTGAGGCTTGGTTCTTCGTTTGGAGCTGCTTGAGGGTGTGAAACACCACCTTAAAGTTGCTGATCAGTTTTTGGTGGTTTCTTTTGGAGACACAAGTTGCTGTTCGCAGTTTATTTGAGCCATTTTCAAAGGGGTTTGGACTGCCATAGTCTTCAATCACGTTAATACGAGAGCTGCTCGCTTTTCGTGGAGTTTTGGAGCTGATTTTGAAAGCTACAGCCAGTTGTGTTTTCTTGAGGGTTTGTAACAGCAAAAGGAAATAAAAGGCTTTTCCTTGGTGGCTGCAATCTTTCCAAAAAGGGGCGCCCTTGTCTTAGAAAGCTTGCCATGCGAAGTTTTGGTGGGAGAAGCTCGTCTATCAAGAGAAATCAGCATTTCTTTGGGCGCGGGTACTGTAGCAAGTCACTATTCATGGTGATGTTTGGTTGTAAGTTAAAATGCAGTCTAAGATATTGTTAGCTTGAAATCCGATGTAAGTCATATGTTGTAAGTTCCTTATTATGTAATGAAGAAACTATATTTAGACATTGAAATGAGCAATGTACTCGAGTTATTCCATTAGCTTAGTTTATTCGAAGCTTTCATGGTATGCATATGCTCTTTATGTATCATTTTAGTATTTCTAGCAAACAAACTCAGAAGCACAAAAAGAGAAATTAAACCAAAACAAAATCAGACCTACGAAACTCAAATGAAAAACAGATCAGCAGAGTGTCGGTACACTACAGTTAAGATCTGCAAAAACCAGAGAAGACCTTAGCTGCAACGCATTGTGCTTTATGCACCCTTGTGCCTTCCTGTTGGGTAAAAAGATAGGAACATTAGTTTACTTTACTTTTTATGCAAACATCAGCAAAAAGAGGGAGCTTCCCCTCCTAATTTGAAGAGCAGTCATTATGCACTGTGCATAGCTGTCTATTTCCAATAAGCACTCCATAGGTGCTAATTTAAATGCCAACAACATGTTAGGAAATAACAACAATGCAAGGAACAATGCTGGGAGAAATGGTGGAAATAGTGGGGGACATAACGATGGTAACAATGGGCACGGAAGGAATAATGGAAATGGGGATGCTTCAGTGAATGACAAGGGTGCAAATCAGCTAGCAAGAACCATAACAGCAAATTCTAGGCACTTAATGCCTAACTTTCCACCAAGGAATAACATCCAGATGGATAATGAGCCCACTCAACATGAGTTACAAAATCAGATTTTGCAGGGTTGGAGGGATTCAGGGCTTGAGTTACAGGCAGAAATGTCTTTCAAGGACTAAATGGACCTTCGGTTGAGACATAGGCATAATAGAGGAGGTAGACAACATAACCAAGATCTGCAAAGGAAAGTGGGAAAGCTATCTATCCCATACTATGATGGTTCAAGAAGTACTTCAACTAGAGCATGGATTCAAAAGTTAGACACATACTTCCATCTTGACCCAATGCTAGAGGATGAAGCCATCAAATATGCTACAATTCACTTGGACGGTAGTGCTCATGAGTGGTGGCATCATGGTATGATCTCCTTGGGCCATGACCAGATTGACTCCTATGTTGAGTTTACAAAGAGATTGATAGATCGGTTCGATAAGAAGGATCCAAAGTTACACTTTAAGGAGTTAGATCAACTCAAGCAGTGGGGTTCAGTGGACACATATATAGCAGAATTTTAGAGGCTTTCCATGTTGGTGACTGATATATCGGCAAGAAGGCTGATTGTATTGTTTGTTGAGAGTCTTTTAGATCCCTTGAGGAGATGGATTAAGGCCCTCAATCCACCCACTCTACAAGATGCCATTAAAAAGGCAAGGGATATGGAATCCTCTTCTTCCAAGAGAAAATTTCAGTCTAAGGGATTCCCACACAAGAAGGACAAGGATAGACAACACTTCTCTAATGATACCCATACACCTAAGAATGTGTCTAACAGGTTGGACAGCGATCAGCTCAATGAGCTTAGGTGCAATAAATTGTGTTTTCATTGTAGGGAACCTTGGGACCCTTCACACAAATGTGCCATCAAGGTAAAGGCCAAACAGATTGAGTATTTTTCCGCTGATGATACTACATCAGAAAATTTTGATCAGCATTTTGAATTTGACAGTAGTGATGGGGAGAGTGCAGCAGACGAGGCCGAAAAGGAACAAGGATGTGATGGTGCTATTGCCCAACTTTCCAGCTTCCAAAAGGCTGGTTCTTTTAAGGTTAAAGGAGTACTTTGTGGGCAGCGAATAATCACACTTATCGACACAGGTGCTACTCATAATTTCATCGATGAAAAGCTGGTTGCCAAGAGGGGGATCATAACAGAATTTTTTAAGGGTTTAAAGTGATGATGGCGGATAGCTTTACCCTTACTTGCACATGTAAGATCTCCAACTTGGGCATTCAATTAGAGATTGTTGATGCTTCAATTAGCACCTCTGGAGTGCTTATTGGAAACGGACAGCTATTGCAAGTGTGTTAGTACATGCTCTTCGGATTATAGAGAGGAAGATCTCTCTTTGCTGATTTTATACCGTAAAAAAGGGGTGTACTAAGATTTCCTATCTTTTTTACTCAGCGGTAGGACACAAGGGTGCATAAACCAATGCGCCGTAGCTAAGCTTTTTCTCTGGTTTCCGCAGATCTTAACTACGACTAACTAAGCTTCTAAACTATCCTACCTCCTCAAGAAAAACAGAGCATGAGGGCATAGGAGCTAAATGGTATGGTTGGATCACTTGAATCCTCCGTCTCAATGGAATATGGCCGAGGCTCTGAACCTTCGGATATATACCAAGATAGGGCTCGATACAAGCAAACACTCGTTACGGTAAACTGGATCTGAGACTTGCCAAGGAGGAGGAACCCCCATCCGAGGTATAGGCTTGGAAGCAGCTCACTGGAAACAACAAGGGACGATGGCCTTTCTAACAGGATTCCCGAGGAGGTGACGACACCTGTCCAAAGTCTAGGCTGCAAGAAAGATCATTAAACAACATCAAACGATAATGATTGATGACAAAACATCCAAGGAGGCGACGACACCTGTCCAAGGAGGAGATTGAAACAATGCACTATTTAAAAACAAGACTTTGAATAACTCAAATAATTAGATCAATCAAGCTTGCACCATCTGATTTATTCTTTAAGATTCTTCAAAGAATTACAAAGGTCGGGACAGCAAAGGCACTAAATCATGCACAATTGCGATCAACCAACGAACTCTCATCCAAGAGTGAACAGATATAAACAAGCGAACTCTGGCAACAGTGGCGCAGCAATTTTGTTAGCAAATAAAGGTTAAACAAATAAAGAACCTAAGGCTCTTATTTATAGGAACTCAAAGGAGTAGGCAACCCTAAAATCTCCTTGAGTTAATAAACAGTTCTTGCCAATCAGCAAGATATTATTCTATGTCTAAATGTAGGTGAGCAAACAGTTAACTGGAAATCTACTTCAGTTAACTGAAACTAAACAAAAGTCAAACTGGAAGTCTACCTCAGTTGACTGATACCTAACTAAAAGTGAACTTATGTTACAAATGTGTCTCCAAATAGATATCCACCTTTTGAGGAAATCTGAGATCCACAAATCGTGGGAGTCAAATAGACATCCTAGATTAGTGGGATCTGACATGCATGATCTGTGGAGATCTGGAGTCAACTTGGAAAGGGGCATCAAGTTGACTTCAGCCATCATTAATGCTATTTGGAGGGTAGGACGTCCTCCCTTGGTGCTTTACACCTCTTCACCACTGGTCAACAAAGTCTCTATCCAGTCATTGACCTCTTCGGCCTCCGGGCAATTAATGCTCTTCAAGATGACCATGTGGCGCCTAAGCATTTCTTCACCCGTCGTAAGCTGCTGATGATAGGTTATGCATTGGGCAGCTGCTTCATCTAACTGGACAGACATGGCTGCAATTTTGGCTAATTTGCAGCCATTGGGATCTTCAAGGAATGAAGATCGGATGACATCCTGGAATCGTGTCTGCACGGTTTCAAGTTCCACATATTCTCCTCCTTCCCGCTGATATTCTAACTTCGGGAAGGATATTACCAACGTTCTTGCGAAGTTGATAATATTGGCGACGAAGCGTCTATAGTCAATCAGCTCCACAGAGTTGGCATCATAGGCTCTCACCTTGTATGCCACCTGTTCTTTCCACTCAAAGAGATGGTGTTTATTTTCTGTGGTCGTAACCGATTCATATGCTTGTTGCAAATCAGCAACTGTCACCTCCTCTCTCGGCCTCTCTTGAGCTGCCTTTATATCTGATTTCTGGATTTCTGATCGAAGTCCATGTGCTCTGTCTCTCAGCTGATATGCTTCTGTCAACACACACCGCCCTTTGACAACAAACTCATCCACTTGACGTTTCAAGTGTTTACCGTATGTAATCAACTGATGATGGTTCCTTTCAGCTGGGAGATCCAACAGTCCTTGAGGCAAAGCCGAGGAGTTTGGAGTGTCATGTATCAAACTAGAAATGTACAACTTTAGCTGACGGATTTCAGCCTTCAAGGCTGCTTTGTCTTGTCCATCTTTTGTCATCCTTTCTTTGACACTCGCCGAGGTAATTCCAAGAAGGTCTGCCTCCACCTGTCGAGTGGTCTTTCCAAGGTTCACCTTTGAAAGCGTGAAATCCTCAACCCTCACATTATGTATATCTTTGTTTTCAGGTGGGGCAGCAGTCTCTATGATGACCTCGTTCTCTGCATTCTTTTCTACATGTGTCTGCTTCTTCAACTTCTTTACCGGCATGTCTTGTGGGGCATGATGGAATTCAGAGAAGTCAAGCTGATATGAAGGCCTCTCCCTCTTTCTCCCAAGCGAGCTTTCCAGCCAGATAGAATCTCGGCTAGCATCGCTGGGAGGAGGAACATAGGTCCCCTGAATGCTAGAAGAACGAGACTGTGCCGTGGCAATGTCTCGCGGTGGCGAGTCCAAATCAATAGGACTTTGTGACCTCTGTGATGGTGGTGAAGATGGTGGCTCTGTTTCTATCACTGGCACCGCTTCTGCTACAACTTCTTCTACAATGGTTTCCGCCTCTACAGTGATTATTTCAATCACTGGTTCTTGTGTAGTTGCAGCGGTCTCAACTGTCTCAGGCAAATTGGTGGCTGTCTCCACCTGTACCTCTTGCCGGCTTGTGCTGGCAATTCCTTTTCTCCCCCATGTGCTCCCTGACATCCGCATTCCTTCTGGAGGAAAGCTCATCTTCTTCTGTCTGGGTTTCCTCCTAGACGTGGAAGGTAGTGTAGACCGAACCGCTGGCGGCTCTGATCGGGGAAGTACTACCTTCCTTGTCCTTTTACTGTCCAGGTAGAGTTGACTGTGTCGAACTACTCTACCCGTTCTTTCCTCAATAGACGCACTCTCTTTCGCGTACCAGTCTACCTTGCCGAGTGGTTGTGAATCCACTAGACCCGTGAAGAAGGAAGAAAGAATAACTTCTCCTTCGTCTTCAAATAAGCCCTCGATGTCTTCTGACATGAATTCTGCAATCTGCGAGAGCTTGAATCTGCTATGGTTCCTTCTTCTCACTTCGAACTCATCCTCGCAGTTGAACAAAAAATCTTCCATGAAAGGTTCATGTGATGATCTTTGCTCAAGGTGAGCTGCGAAGATGCCTCTGGGGTCATAGGATGGCCTCCCGTCGATGAGGTACTTGAGATTAAATCTCACTATTTCTTGGCTTATCAACCTTGCATCAGCTGCTGTTCTGCATCTGTAGAGTCCCATCTGAAGAGGAAAGTTCACTGCAGCCTTTTTCTTTACGCGAAGGTAAGAGTGAACATCGGCCAATTGCCTCAGGAATTCCATGAACACTACCCTATCCGAGGGGTAACGTGGCATCATGGCGGGGTGGCCATTATAGCCATACACGCGTATGTAGGTGAAAGTGGGGAATTGTATGAACCAATCCGCCCAGTCCACCATTGCTGCCTTAGCTGCTGGTGAAATACGCACGTGCATCTCATGGTCTAGCTCGTGCACGGTGTGCATAGTAAAAAGGCCATTTATTCTTTTGAAATGTCTTTCCGCTAGAGTGAACTCCAAGCGAGGAAAGTATTCTTGTACCTTTTGCACACCCAGGGTTCCCACAGTGTTTAATGTTCTGAAATCGCCTTGGAAGGCTATCAGGTAGACCAGGTATGAACACACGTGGAAACGGTGCTCTTCTAGAAATCCGGTGAATTGTTGGTGGAGTGTGTCACTGATCAGGGAGGCCCAGTCGTAACGTTCTTTTCTGCTGATTATTTTGCCAATAATGTAGAACATCCACGGCTGGAAGGATTTTCCCTCCTCTTGTCCAGTGACTCTGCTGAGTAGGGTGATTAGCACTCCGTACTCGTCTTTGAATTCTCCTCTACCAACCAATCTGGGCAAGCTGGTTCTCTTTGTTTTCAGCCAATGTTCAGCCATTATAAGCGAACACTTGTCTTTCGAAGCCTCGAATGCCTTTTCGCATTCTGTCACTGATATGACCTTCTTGGTAGGGTATGGTGGGATTGCAAAACAAGTCTCTATGTCTACTGGCTTCAAGCTGCAAATCACCCTCCCGTCAACTGACAGGATCTCTCTTGTAGTCGGGTTGTAATGCTTAGTGCAAGCAATTACAAGCTCGATGTTTTGTAAGGTGATTGGAATAGATGCTGCTTGAAACAAACCGGATTCTTCGATGTTCTGCAATGTGATTTGATTCATGCCCTCCAAGTCTTCAGAACTGACCTCTGGATTTTTCTGCCATAAGTCTGTATCAGTCGTTTTCAGGTAATCATGGTATAAGACTGCTTTGGTCTTGTATTGTACCTGAGAGTACTGCATTCTGAAAACCTTGAATATTGACTGGGCACTTGACCCTGTTCTGACACTTTTCTGGAACTGCTAAAAATAGCCTCGCCGGGGGTAGTTTTTACGAAAAAATCTGAGACATGGGGTTTGTTAAGAATGATTTTCTAAACAGACCCAGATCGTCAGAAATTCGAAAAAACGAGTTTTTCTTTGACATGCAAGAGCCCTTCGGTGGCAGAGGCAGCAAGGGCACCAGAAAGTGATTTTTCTCGAAAAAATCTAACACATGGGTTTTGTTCGTCTTTCAGAGCCAAACAAACCCAGTTTGTCCGTT
>CM021102.1:425134042-425185650 GCA_007115665.2 Sequoiadendron giganteum | reverse complement strand
GAGCTTTCCAGCCAGATAGAATCTCGGCTAGCATCGCTGGGAGGAGGAACATAGGTCCCCTGAATGCTAGAAGAACGAGACTGTGCCGTGGCAATGTCTCGTGGTGGCGAGTCCAAATCAATAGGACTTTGTGACCTCTGTGATGGTGGTGAAGCTGGTGGCTCTGTTCCTATCACTGGCACCGCTTCTGCTACAACTTCTTCTACAATGGTTTCCGCCTCTACAGCGATTATTTCAATCACTGGTTCTTGTGTAGTTGCAGCGGTCTCAACTGTCTCAGGCAAATTGGTGGCTGTGTCCACCTGTACCTCTTGCCGGCTTGTGCTGGCAATTCCTTTTCTCCCCCATGTGCTTCCTGACATCCGCATTCCTTCTGGAGGAAAGCTCATCTTCTTCTGTCTGGGTTTCCTCCTAGACGTGGAAGGTAGTGTAGACTGAACCGCTGGCGGCTCTGATCGGGGGAGTACTACCTTCCTTGTCCTTTTACTGTCCAGGTAGAGTTGACTGTGTCGAACTACTCTACCCGTTCTTTCCTCAATAGGCGTACTCTCTTTCGCGTACCAGTCTACCTTGCCGAGTGGTTGTGAATCTACTAGACCCGTGAAGAAGGAAGAAAGAATAACTTCTCCTTCGTCTTCAGATAAGCCCTCGATGTCTTCTGACATGAATTCTGCAATCTGCGAGAGCTTGAATCTGCTATGGTTCCTTCTTCTCACTTCGAACTCATCCTCGCAGTTGACCCAAAAATCTTCCATGAAAGGTTCATGTGATGATCTTTGCTCAAGATGAGCTGCGAAGATGCCTCTGGGGTCATAGGATGGCCTCCTGTCGATGAGGTACTTGAGATTAAATCTCACTATTTCTTGGCTTATCAACCTTGCATCAGCTGCTGTTCTGCATCTGTAGAGTCCCATCTGAAGAGGAAAGTTCACTGCAGCCTTTTTCTTTACGCGAAGGTAAGAGTGAACATCGACCAATTGCCTCAGGAATTCCATGAACACTACCCTATCTGAGGGGTAACGTGGCATCATGGCGGGGTGGCCATTATAGCCATACACGCGTATGTAGGTGAAAGTGGGGAATTGTATGAACCAATCCGCCTAGTCCACCATTGCTGCCTTAGCTGTTGGTGAAATACGCACGTGCATCTCATGGTCTAGCTCGTGCACGGTGCGCATAGTAAAAAGGTCATTTATTCTTTTGAAATGTCTTTCCGCTAGAGTGAACTCCAAGCGAGGAAAGTATTCTTGTACCTTTTGCACACCCAGGGTTCCCACAGTGTTTAATGTTCTGAAATCGCCTTGGAAGGCTATCAGGTAGACCAGGTATGAACACATGTGGAAGCGGTGCTCTTCTAGAAATCCGGTGAATTGTTGGTGGAGTGTGTCACTGATCAGGGAGGCCCAGTCGTAACGTTCTTTTCTGCTGATTATCTTGCCAATAATGTAGAACATCCACGGCTGGAAGGATTTTCCCTCCTCTTGTCCAGTGACTCTGCTGAGTAGGGTGATTAGCACTCCGTACTCGTCTTTGAATTCTCCTCTACCAACTACTCTGGGCAAATTGTTCCTCTTTGTTTTCAGCCAATGTTCAGCCATTATAAGCGAACACTTGTCTTTTGAAGCCTCGAATGCCTTTTCGCATTCTGTCACTGATATGACCTTCTTGGTAGGGCATGGTGGGATTGCAAAACAAGTCTCTATGTCTACTGGCTTCAAGCTGCAAATCACCCTCCCGTCAACTGACGGGATCTCTCTTGTAGTCGGGTTGTAATGCTTAATGCAAGCAATTACAAGCTCGATGCTTTGTAAGGTGATTGGAATAGATGCTGCTTGAAACAAACCGGATTCTTCGATGTTCTGCAATGTGATTTGATTCATGCCCTCCAAGTCTTCAGAACCGACCTCTGGATTTTTCTGCCATAAGTCTGTATCAGTCGTTTTCAGGTAATCATGGTATAAGACTGTTTTGGTCTTGTATTGTACCTAAGAGTCCTGCATTTTGAAAACCTTGAATATTGACTGGGCACTTGACCCTGTTCTGACACTTTTCTGGAACTGCTAAAAATAGCCTCGCCGGGGGTAGTTTTTACGAAAAATTCTGAGACATGGGTTTTGTTAAGAATGATTTTCTAAACAGACCCAGATCGTCAGAAATTCGAAAAACCGAGTTTTTCTTTGACATGCAAGAGCCCTTCGGTGGCAGAGGCAGCAAGGGCACCAGAAAGTGATTTTTCTCGAAAAAATCTAACACATGGGTTTTGTTCGTGCTTCAGAGCCAAACAAACCCAGTTTGTCCGTTTTTCAATATTATGACTTTTTTCGAAAACCCTAAAAAAATAGGGGCAGCAGGGCTACTTTTTCTGAAAAAATCTACCATGTGGGTTTTGTTGAAAAAGCTGTGCTGATCATACCCAGTTGGTCAGATCTGTGAAAATCTGTCGTTTCCTGTG
The DNA here is from genome assembly GCA_007115665.2 of Sequoiadendron giganteum. Classification (NCBI taxonomy): domain Eukaryota; kingdom Viridiplantae; phylum Streptophyta; class Pinopsida; order Cupressales; family Cupressaceae; genus Sequoiadendron; species Sequoiadendron giganteum. The sequence goes on along the minus strand of CM021102.1, from coordinate 425,183,198 downwards.
ACATGCAAAGAAATATAGACAGAAGTAGAGGAAATAGACAGAAGATGGATTGGAAGTTATAAACTGCCACTTGTAATAATCTGTCTCTGGAAACAATCTTGGGAGAAGAATGCTTGTACTGCCAATTATCTTCAAAAATATTGAAGATCCGTTCAAAACCCCTGCCAGATCTTGAAAACTTGTTCTTGGGAGCTACTTGATGTTTTATCCTTCAACCTGCAAAAAAGAATAATGAGGAAAAGGGGCGCCTAGCATGAATATAAAGCAATTAGGGTTAAGATCCACAAAGTATGGAAGATAACTCATCATTCAGTCCTGATTTGGAGTTCCAAAAGATGATTTCCACTGATTGTGGAGTGTTTTTCTCTTTTTTTGGCTCCAAATTTGCTAACTCAAGTCAACATTTCTGTTTGACTTTCCTTTAGGCGTCCAACCTTGAGTTTGATCATTTTTGTCTATTTTGCAAGCTGAAGTGCTCCTGTTTGATCTTAGATTCAGGTTGCTCAGTTGATCTCGAGCAGTATCTGACAGTTCTGTTGTTGAGGCAGGATCAGTGTGATTAGATATGCCTGGGAGAGGTTAGCTCAGAAAACTGAGTTTAGGTCTCCAGAAAGAAGGGCGCCTTTTCTTGAAAGGGGCGCTTTTGACAATGCCTTAGTCAATTTTCACTGACTCGTTCTTCGCTTTGACCTTTTCAGACCCTCTTTGCTTTGATCTGACGTTCCCGATGTTTGATGAATCAGATGATTCTGCTTGATGATGTGTCGGGTAGCTGGTTCAGTCTTGTTCACGATGCCTGACTTTGCAGTGGCAGCTGGCAAGTTTTGGGCCTCCAAACTAAAGGGCGCCCCTGGCCAGCAGGGGCGCTTTTAGCTTTTGCCTAGCTTTATCTTGGTTGTGGACTGCCAGCCTTTGACCTTCTTCATCAGTCGATTGATTTGTCGGAAGTTCTTGCTGATAGTCTCGCTGACGAGATAGGTCATAGCTGAGAAGGTCGTCTTGGGAGGTAGTGAAGATTCCGGTTGAATCTGGACACCTTTAGGAAAGGGCGCCTTTCCTTGAGAGGGGCGCTTTTAGCCATGCCTTAGCCATTTTTTGGCTTATCTTTCCAGTTTTTCAAATTTGGCTTTTTCTGCTTGATCTCGTCTCGTGATCGTCTGGTGTGTCTTGTGGACTTGCTGTTAGATTGATCACGTGGCCGGGAGGAAGCTGGAAAGATATCATGTATAAAGCTACAGCTCTTGGATTCATCTGATGTCTGCAACTGAGGGGCGCCCCTGGCCAGCAGGGGCGCTTTTACTTTGAAGCTTTCAGATTTGGCACTTCTGTCGTCAATGGATCCTCCATACTTCGCTGACGGTTGGTCAATGATCCCTGAATCAGATGATCTTGCTGATTGTTTCGTTGTCGAGCTGGTATGAAAGTGAAGAGGATGACTGTTTTGACACTGCCAGATGATTTGATTTTCCCTCTGAGGTTCAAGGGCGCCTTTCTTCAAGAGGGGCGCTTTTAACCACTGTAGACTGTGTTTTGCCTTGGTAGACAAAACGTGCACCTTCCGGACTTAGCCTAATTTTGGCCTTTTCCGTTTTGAGAATCTCCTTCGTTGAACGTGATCATTTTCATCTTTTTCCGCCATGGTTTCTTCGTTGAAGCTTTTGAGGTTTAGCTTTCAGCACCTGGTACTGGCCAATCTGCCATTAATGGCTGCGGAGCTCCTAACTTTGTTCCTGAAAAATAGAAATAGACCCACCAGAGTAAAACATATTTTTTGATAATTTTGACTTGATCAGTGTGATCGTGAAGGCAATTAATCCTATCAGAATTATTTTCAATCATTTCCGGGAAGGTCCTATTTTTTAGGGTTTCCATAAAAATAGGGGTGTAAAAACCCTAATTTTCATTTTTTCAAAATTTTAACCATAGGTTCCTTGACAGAAACCCACAAGGATTTCATATTTGGTTTGACCTAAAACATACTTTAGATGGCATTTTTACGTTGTTTAGCTCAATTTAAGCAGAATGCCAAAAATTTCATTTTGGGTATAACAAATCAATTGAAGGATGATTTCTATGTGGTAAGTATAGGGGATACAGATGTGTTGATCTTTTTCGATGATATTTTGATTTTCAGTAAGTCTTGGGATGAGCACTTGAGGCATCTTGAGGAGGTGTTGAGCATCTTAGAGGAGTCATTGTATTCCAAGGAGTCTAAATGTGATCTCGGTATGACTGAATTACTTTACCTTGGCCACATTATTAGCTCTCTGGGGGTTAGAGTAGACCCAGATAAGATCAAAGCACTCATGGATTGGCCACCACCTACGAATCTACCACAGCTCAAAGGATTTTTTGGGTTATGTGGGTTCTACATAGTACAAGAGGTTCGTGAAGGGTTTTTCACAGGTGGAAGCTCCCCTCACAGACTTAACTAAGAAGATACCCTTTGTTTGGTTAGATGCAACTCAACAATGTTTTGATCGTTTCAAAAAGATCATGTGCACTTGCCCTGTGTTAGCTACTCTTGATTTTTCTAAGCCATTTGTTTGGGAGTGTGATGCATCAGGGGAGGGGATTGGAGCAGTGCTAATGCAAGATAAGCATCCCATTTCCTTTGAGAGCAAGAAGCTAAGGGGTGCCAAGAGTAGCTACTCGATTTATGACAAGGAGATGTTGGCCATAATGCATGCATTGGCCAAGTTCAAGCCTTATCTGGTGGGAGGAAGGTTCATTGTTAAAACGGATCATAACATCCTCAAATACTTCTTGAGTCAGAAGGACTTGAATGATAGGTAGTAGAAGTGGGGGAGTAGGCTACAGGCGTATGACTTTGACATTAAGTATGTCAAAGGTAAGAAAAATATTATTGTTGATCCATTGTCAAGGAGACCCTACTTGTGCTCTTAAGTTGAGATATTTGTTGATTGGAAAGAGTGATTACAATAGAGTATATTAAGGATCTGTGGGCTATAGGTATTCTTGATGGGGCCACACAAGATGACAGGTACAAAGTAATTGATGAGTTGATCTTCTATAAGGACGGAATTTACATAGTACCTACTTTAGGGCTCAAAGCAATAATTTTGAGGACTTTCCATGATGCATCTATGGCTGGTCACTCGGGGTTTTTCAAGACCTATAGGCAGATCCAAGAAAAGTTTACTTGGAAGGGGCTCAAAAATGAGGTCCTTAAGTATATCAAAGAGTGTCCCACATGCCAGCAGAATAAACATGAGCACATCCATTCAGCTGGTTTGTTGCAGCCCCTGCCCATTCCAAATAAGAAATGGAAATGCATCTCCATGGATTTTATTACAGCGCTACCAAAGGTTCAAGGTAGAGATTGTCTGTATGTTGTTGTTGATAGATTGACAAAATTTGCTCATTTATTTTCTATTTCAGCGACATATATAGCAATGCAAGTAGCTGATCTATTTTCAAAGAGATATGTAGGCTCCATGGGATTCCAAAGAGCATTGTGAGTGACAGGGACAGCAAGTTCCTGAGTTTATTCTAGCAGGAGTTTTTCAAATTGAGCGGGACTGAGCTCACTCCAAATAGCAATTATCACCCGTAGACCGATGGACAGACAGAAATAGTAAATAAATGGGTGGAGGGGTATCTTAGGAGTTACATTTCAAGGCAGCAGAAGGCATGGGTCAAATGATTGCACCTTGGGGAGTATTGTTACAACTCCACTTACCACATGTCTATCAGGATGTCACCGTTTATAGCACTGTACAAATATGAGGCTTCAAGCTTTATTGATCTGTTGTTTGGGGACAGTAAGGTACCTAAGGCCAAGAATTTACTATAGGAGAGTTAGGACATAATGAAATCTTTGAAGGAAAATTTGCAGCAGGCCCAAAATCAGCAGAAAATGTATGTTGATAAGCACCATATAGAGCACAGTTTTGAGGTGGGTGACATGGTATACTTGAGACTCAATGTACACCGGGATCCCGATGTGGGCAAGGTGTGAGCATTGGTCAGAGGATCTAAAACAAATTGCTTATGCAGGAAGCAACTCTAACCAAGAATGGCGCCGATGATGGCGAGCATATGGTCAAAGGATCTTCTACTCTAGTTGCTGGAAGGGAACTCGACACCAAGTATGTGCTACCCAATCCAGAGTGGAGTGAGGGGCGACCATATGGCGGAGTGATTACAAATGACAATGCTTGAAGAGAAATGCTGAAAGCTGAAACTACTCAACACCCAGAATGTGCTTGCTAACCCAGAAGGGGAAGTAGCTACCATAAGGCGGAGATAAATCGATTACAAAACAACTTCAATAAAAGAGAGCGTTACATATCAGAATTGAGCAATAATGAACATGACTGCCAGTACTACTGTCAGTTTACAAATTAAGGATCATTCGCCTGCCAGTATCTTAAGAATTGAATGATTAGCATTGCATCATAGAGAACTACCCTTATCTTGAATAGGAATGCCAAACAATAACACCTTCAAGGAACAATTCACTAATTCTGATTTCTGTTACAAATCTGCATTTAAAAGGAATAAACAGCAGTCTATGGAAATGCTCATATGCTCATATATCACTAATTACTTGCTCGAATGGCGTAATTTCTGATGCACACTACTCTTCTTATGAGGGCGCCCAAACTAACACCCAGAAACAGACTCAAAATGCAACTAATGATTAATGCACGAATCCCAAGGCATCTAAAAAGTACGGCCCCAGCTGAAAAGGGCGATTTCTCTATTAAAAATTCAGATCATCTTAAAAAAATCTATAAACTTGCATACATGGGCGCCTAGCCAAGGAGGATGGAATGAAACCCTACCCACAACCTATATTTTTGTATTTTTGGATTTATGAATAAAACAACGAATCTGCTGAAGCTAGAAATGCTAAAACCAGAAACCTATAATATGCCAAATCTGAAACTAAATAGACAAATGCAGATTACAATGCACGATTTCCAATGAACTCACAAACAAGACTAAAATCATCACTAGTTGTTGTCTCACAAACAAGAAGCGATGCCCGAGCTAGGAGGCCTTCATTCCTCGAAGCAAATCCAGAGCCAATCTGGCAGCATAACAGTATAGTAGACCAAAGATGTGAAATGATGCACAAGGCCTTCCTTTTATAACTTCCTGTTGACTTCACGAAACCCTAAAATCCAACTCAAAGACAAACCCTAGCTCTTTCTCCAAGATGGCGTCCTTTTTCCTTTTAGCTCAATATTCATATTTTAATTAAAATCAACACCTTGATAAATGCGCCCATATTAAGCTTGCTTTGACTTAGGAAAATTCATCAAAGATTAAATATATCCCTCATGATGGCGCCACCCTTCAAGTCCACCTTTTAAAATAACATTAAGTTATTTGACTAGGCCAAGGTGATAAAATAACATTTAAAACATAATGTTAATTTTAAATGAAATGAGCTCATCTCTCCAAAATTGCATTCTGAAGCCCGAAACTAAATACGCCACTTGAGACAACTGAAGGGGAAAGTCAACCGCCTGAGACCAACCTGTTTACTGCCAAAAATAGAATTTACTAAAAATAGTAAATTCCAGAAAATGCTCTGAATGCCGAAATGAAAATACCACTGCGAAGCTCTCTGAAAACCCAGAAAGAATCCGCAATTGAATCCACCAACTCCGAGCAAGGACATCCTCAAAAAAAGGAAACCCTAATTTTACCTTCCGACTAGCCTCCGGGTTTCCAGAAAAAGGCCAACGGTCACTGAGAAGATCAGGATTGAGAAGGGGACATTACATAAAGTTAAATTAAATATTTAACTTTACATTATTTTAAAAAATTTAAAAGGTGATTTTTTGGGAGACATAAGGAATGTTTAAAAAGGTAAAATATTTGGCTTTATTAAATGGGACACCCAAGTGGGAGACATAAGGAATATTTAAAAATTTAATAAAGTATTTTATTTTTCCAATACGGGGCATGGGGTTTTTAGAGGCATACAAAAGCAAATTTGAAACTCATTTTGGAAAGGAGGCTTGAAGACTTTTTGAGGAGAACTTTCAGGTTTCATACCAGCAGCTTTGTGAGGACAAAAACACTTGCAAAGATCATCTATTTCGGTTGTGAAATATCAACCCTGGTGGATTAGTTTACAGGCACTTCATTGGAGTGATTCGGAACTTCATTGTTCAGTTCTTTGCTAAGTTTACAAAGGGTTTCACGTCAGGAAATTGTGAGCACATTGGAGGAGGGCAAATAGCAGATTTAAGGCACCAAGTTTCAGACTTAAGGCATTTCCTTTTCTGGTCATACCTCTTCCAGGCAGGCCGTATAGCTTTAGAGAGAGGGTGTGTGAATTATGGAGCTGGTCGCCTAGTTTTCTGGGCACTTTTGGAGCTGAATGGTGGCACCCAGGGTTGAACAGTAGATGGCTAGGGATTGTGGAGTGGAGAACGCACTGAAAATGAAGTTATGAGCAATTTTAGCACCTCCAGTTTGCTTGCTACAGTGTTGTTTCAGACCTGCCCTTCATTACTCCTTGTTGGGTATGTTCCAAAAACAATGTCTTTGTAATTCCCAGTCATCATATACTGCTGTTGTAATTTTCTTGGCAATAATCAGCTCATTATCTTGCAAAAAGACTTGTTTCAGACCTGGTTTTTAGTTTCAGTTGTGAACATCTTGTATAGATCTTCAAAAATCAGAATATATTGCATTTCTATATTGTTGCAAACAATTTCTTTGAGCTGTACATTTCATGTTATCATCAAAACTTCACGAAAACAATATTGCATCAAACAAAACAAAAAATAAAGGGTGCATATTACACTTGGAGTATCAATCTTCTTAAAGGAAAGTCTTCTAAGGAGATCAACTCCAAATTAATTACTACCTACTTCCAACCCAAGAAGTAGTACAATGGAACAAAGGCCCCTTGTTCAAGTTACAGAAACAAGATCTGTAAGTTAGTGCAACCTTGGTGAGACATCCACTCAAAACATATTCTGATTCTCATTAGTAGCTTTTCTCCTTTAAATGGAAGTATCAAATCATACCCCATCATGCTTCCATATAGACTTTCTACAAGACCACTTGGCTCCTTTCTGTTCTCTTAGTTGAGTCTTCAATGCTTCCATCTCTTGTATCTTTCACTCGCCCTTTTCTACTCTTCTACCTTCACTTTCAGCATAAAGTAATCTAGGGATTCTTTATCATTTAGATCCATTTGCACTCACTAGATTTAGTTTTTTTCATTTTTTTAAGACCTATTGCTTAATTTTTGCAACTAGTGGACATAGACCCTTCATAAAAATAAATTTAATACCAAGAAACAATGGAAACCAAAAGTCCAAGCTTTCCTTGGAATATTTTGCCACACAATAGTTGAATTGCCCTTTCGCATCTTTCCTGGACCTATGCATACTTGTAAAACTACAAAAACGAAAGTTTTATTTGTGGCCTTGTGGCCTCATGAACCCTTCAAATCTACAACTACATAAGACTTTTCCTTATATGCATACATTTGAAACTTTGTTTTTGTGCCACTACTTCTGAAGCCCAATGATTTCACAAAGACTTCTTTGAGATTCACTTAGCACTCTTATGGCTAAGCAGACAGTAAAACCCATAGCATTGCAAGATGTATAATTTTAGTTCAATAGTCCTACTGCCGTAATTTCTTGTAGCCAATCTGTCTGGATGTGGCAGCAATCTTAACACAGAAACAGCAATTATTTGAACCAACCCAACAAAACTTCTGTATCAGATTTTGTACCTGATCCTTGTATCATATGTCACAAATTGGCACCAATCCATGTTATCTGTTTTTTGTACTTTAATAAATCTCTTTCCCAAATATCGGAAGGTTGATGCACCAATTTTTATTCCTATCAACATGCAAAATTTTCAAAGTGTATTTAGTTGTGGAGGAAAGCATACATGCTTGCACTTGTAAATGCCTCCTTTATATCCAGGACACTCCGCAGGATGGGGTTATTCCTGAATTATCCTTGTATCTAAATCTTTTTAAACTTTAAGTAACTACTTTTGTAGGGCACATTACAAAAGCACCAATTTACTGTAATCTTCTCTAAATTTTATGATGGACCTATTTAACTTATGTCTTTTAGTACATGCTTTAGTCATTTTATAACAGACTGCACCATATAGGTTGACATGCCTTTCAGTCCTATTGAATTTTTTTGTATAGCAAGGATATTAATAAAATTTCAACTTATAATTTCAAACTCCAAATATTAAAAGACTAAATGCAAAATAAAATACTTCAAAATTGGGAAACAAACAAAACTGAATAGTTCTCTGGCATGAAATACCTGATGATGTCTGATCAAGAGAAAAAGTCAATTTAAGTGGTTGAAAGTGATGTTTTAGAAAAAGGGCAGTTCCTCCATATTTAGCTTCACCAAGAGACCACCATACATGATAATTTGAAAATGGTGGACTTGAAAGTGCACGCATCAATATCTGTTTCCCATTTGTTCAATACACCAAAAAATATAAAAGTAAGCACAGCTGTTAAGTCCAAAAGATTTAACTATTGTTAGGACAAAACTGTAAGAAATAGTTAATCTCCAAATGCAACACAACATTCAAGAAAACAAAATTAGCATATATTAACTTGCAAAATTTTAATATAAATGATTGGTGAAATGCAAGTACAAAGAATTTCCTTAGCAGTTATGTTTAAAAGTTAAGCACAATTCAAAGTATGCCTACAAAGGCATACTTTCCATAAAATAAAAGACTGGAACATTGTGGCTATGAAAACATATTTTCAACTACCTTTTCACTACTTTCTACTCGAGGTTCTATGTCAAGGGACACTAAGATGATCATGTACAGCTGACAAAATATATGGCTGGAAGACAAGATGTAAGACATCTTTTCAAGACACATCACCACTTCGTTTAGGAAAATTGAAGCTCTCTAAACAAGCCTTGGCTATTTTTGTCCAAGACAAACATGCTCATTTTTGTAAAGGTGTTGGATCCTTTCATGAGGGCCTGGCCTCTAGAGCTATCTTTCATTGCTTTAAAAGGAAGAGATCTTAATTGGATTCTCATTGCACAGTTGTAATTATCTTGTTCTTTTACTTAACCTCAGATGCGTTTATTCTGAAAGAACCAATATGATTTTCAAGATAAAAACCATCAAAATACAATTCCCTGGAGTATGAAAGAATTCTTCAATTAGCACTATTCAGATAGATCTTCAAGCAACAAGACTTTGATTATTTCCAATGCCTTTTAGTAATTATGAATCCTGAAAAAAGCAGTGTTCGACGGAGTTTCATAATGGGGTTGCAAGGGGTGGGGTAAGGGCGGCGAGGAGCGTGGATGATAGGACGGGGAGACCATTGGCCCAGATTTGGGGACAGCAGGGGGCTGGCAAGAGGGCAGCGACCGGCAGCATAAATATAATACTAAATATATTAAACCAATATATATATAGATATAGACATATATTAAACTAATCAATATCCAGCACCAAATTCCAATTCTTCAAAGAACTAATGCCAAAGCTGGGAGTTTTGATCAGTCTAAATGATGAGGGCTCTGCACCTGAAGACGGGAATATCATCATTTCTTGAATCTTCTTATTAATTTCTTCTCTTATTTTAGAAAAACCTTACAGCAGTCAACACATTGGATAAAGTACTATGGATAACAACAAATAGGAAGATACTTATGGCATACCACTTTTCATTAACCTGGACACAACAAAATAAATGCCATATATCAATTAATTTGTATAAAAAAAAAGTTGTTAAAGGGAAAGCAATAAATATGTTCAAGATTGATATGGAATTGTTTTAAATCGTCTGTAAAACAAGGGTGGATGGCTATCTCGTCTATCTAGATGGTGGGAACTCGGATAGCTGGAATGATGAAGATCTAGTGATGATGTAGAGCTTATTTCTCTCTCTGGAGATTGACTGAATATACACTGGGAATTCAGCTGGATCAGAATTCTGTATGAATGGTTATATATTTCTCCCCATGGCTATGATGGATCGGAATTCTACACATGCATTGGTTCAAATGGTTCAGAATTATATAGTTACAAGATTACCACGAAAATAAAATTATTGGATGAGATGAGTATTGTCAACCAGTGAGCAGCAGCCTCCCAATCCCATTGAACTCATCAAACAAGCAAATAGAAGCTGCTTGGATAGAGATAGTATGCCTGTAGAACAGAACAGAGATGCTAATCCATAAACTCTATAAAATAAGCAGAAATTCAAGAACCACGAATTCTTTCTACCAATCTACTTGTTTCAACAAATGACAGCAATTAAAAAGGAAGGAATGTTGATGGAAAATCAGAAATATCCACAAATAAAAAGAATCAACACAAGAAACACAAGCTTTTACCAAAGAAACCCCATAAGCGTAAAAACCAGCTTTACTAGTTGCAAATGCATTACTACCTATTGTGACCTTTTTCACACATCGCCCCATTGCAAATGGGGACCCCCTTCTTTTTGATTTTTGGGTCCTGCCTTGGCATCGCAACTGCTAATCACCATTTTTCTTACAATGAGGAATTTGAGTTTTTAAGAGTCACTCTGGCCAAGTTGAGATTTTGAACCCGTTTATGTGCCTAAATGTCAAGGAAGTGCTTGGAAGGTCTGGAAGACGAGGATCGCCTGTGCTTTCGGTCGATTCCGACACTTTCTATTTTTTAGGGATTCTGCTTTTTTGCTTTTTCGTTTTTTTTTTGGCATTTTTAGGCCATTCTGGAGTTCCTATTTTTTAGGGATGCTTTTTGCTTTTTCTATTTTTGGAAAGTTTCTATTTTTGGAAAGTTGCTATTTCAAGATCCTACTAATCGTGAAGTCAATATACCTCCAGAATGAACAAATCAACAGAAAAATCAAGGCAAATGGTGAAAGATTGATGAAAAATGGCAAAGTCTGAGAAGCTCGCCCATGAGAAGAAATGGCAGACCTCATGGGAAGTCCGCCCTTGCCTCTGGCAAGCCAAAGGCAAGCACTGGCAAGCCAAGCTCAAAGTCCACCCTAGCATAAGTCTTGGAGAAACCCGCCCTTGGAATGAGCAAGCATGAAGTCCGCCCCTAAGGAAAAGATCAATGGCAAGCCCACTTCAAAGTCCGCCACCCATGAAGATAGACTGGCAAGCCAAGCTCAAAGTCCGCCCAAGCCAAGTAGAGATGGCAAGACAAGGCTCCAAGTCCGCCATGGGTAGGAAGAGCACCAAGTCCGCCCAACTTTGGAAGAGGAGAAAATTTTCTAAGGCATTGATCAAAAATACGCCTAAAATAAGAGATGACCAAGCTAGAATGAAGTCCGCCCCTCAGCATGAAGAAAATCTTCTAAGGCACGAAAGAAAATATAAATGGCAAGACCAGCATGAAGTCCACCATAGGAAGAGAGAAGATGGAAAAGAGTCTTGAAAGTCCGCCCAACACATGATAATGTCGAAACATGCCTAAAGTCCGCCCAGCTTGAAGAAGGCATGGTCAAGCACATGTGAAAGGAATGGCAAGCTAGAGTTAAAGTCCACCTAGCCCAAGCAAACAATGTCCAGCTAGCTTCAAAATCCGCCCTACTTTGGAGGCAAGGAAAATTTCCAAGGCATTGACAAGGCGCACCAAGCATGAAGAATGTCCAAGAAGTTGCCAAGTCCGCCCTGGCAATTGGAAAAGCACAAGCAAAGTCCGCCCAGCACAAAGGAAAAGTGGCAAAGACTTAGCCAAGTCCACCCTTGGCATGAAAATCTTGAAGTTCGCCCCCCTCCCAGCATGGTAAAAGTTTCTAAGGCATGGAAAAGGCGTGACTGGCAAGAAGACTCCAAAGTCCGCCCTCAAGCAAGACAGAAAATATCTAAGGCATGAAGTGCCTAGAGGAGAGATGTGAGATGGAAAGAAGCTTCCAAGTCCGCCCACCCAAGAGAAATGGCATAGGCATCATGAAGTCCGCCCAACATAAAAGTCAGCAAGAAGTTGGCAAAGTCCGCCTAGAGGAAGCAAGCACATTTTCCGGATCAAGGTCAAAGTCTGCCCAAAGAGAAGTACACATGGTCTAGCCAAAGATGAAGTCTGCCATGAAGATGTCCAGCGACAAGGTCAAGTATGCCCAGAGGAAAATGCATCTTGTCCGGCCAACTTCAAAGTGCGCCTTGTCCAAGAGAAGATGAAGTCCGCCCCAGAGCAAAATGGGAATAGCATAAGGAAGACAAACTCAACCTTAGCAAATAAGAAAAGTGGCGCAACAACTATGAAGTCCGCCAAGGAAAACTCAGAAAATTGGCTAAGTGTTGATACCTAGCAGAATAAAATTTCAAAAAAATTCCCCAAGCAATGAGCAACTCCGCCCAACATGGCCAACCAATCGTGAAGTTTGCCAAGGCTAAATTGAAGATGTCCAAGACACAGCCAAGTCCGCCAGGGAGAAAGAAAAAGAATTGGCTTGCCAATGAGGAAGTCCGCTCAAGCATAATAGAAAAAACGGCATGCCAAGTCCAAAGTCCACCAAGGTTAGAAACAAACATGGAAAAATTTGCCAAGAGGAAACAATAAAAATGGCTAAGTGTGGAATTTTCCTACGACAAAAGAATCAAATTTTGACTAAGTGTTGGAAAGAAAACGGGAGGAATGAAGAGGAAAAGTAAAGAGGAAATGAATATAATCCTTGTCCAAGGATGGAGTCTGCCCTACATAGCACAAGCCAGATTCAGAATTGAAGACAAATCAACAAGCAAAGTTCATTTGAGCATAAAGATGGCCAAAATCTTGGCTAAGTGTTGAATGGTCAACATGAAGGCGTTACATAATGAAATTGAATAGCCAAAATTTGCCTAAGTATGGGAAATACTTCAAAGAGAAAGTTCCAATTTCTTCCATTATGGTGAAGGCACAGGGGAGTTCTTCTCCAAATTCAAGGCACTTGAAGGAATTTCAAAGCAGTCAGGAAGGAAAAGTTCAATAACTGCTCCAAGGGGAGACTTCCAGACTTCAAATGCAAGTGAGAAGAAGAAATCAAAATCTCAAAGGAAATCCAAGATCAAAGCTAGGAAGAAACAAGCACAAAGGACAGCGTCGTTGGCAAAGAAAGATATTCGAAGGCAAGTGCATGGAAAAAGAACAAGGAGACCAAGGAGGACATCCAGCACGTTGAGGTGGCACCTCGTCATCTTCCAACCAATCAAATTGTTCCAAGTCAACATGTCTAGGTTCAATGAACTTGACTTATCCATGGAGTTGGTTTATATTTAGGAAGAAGGACAAGTGTCCCAAAATGTAATTTTCTCATTGGTCAAGAGGTAGTTAATTATGACAAGCCCTAATTAGGGTTTCATTTTGTAATCTCGGTCATTGATTCGAAATCAATCTTGGCCATTGAATTGTAATCGGGGAGCCTATAAATTGAGCTCGCCCCTCATTTGTAAGGTGTGAAGTGAGTAGTATGAGATTGTTGCATTATACCATTTCCGTTAATAAAAGCTCTTGTGCATGATTTGCTTAGAATCACTTTTATTTTTAAGTGGTGTGCAAGGTTTACATATTCTCCTTCAACACTTAGATTAAAGTTAATTTAGCGTTTCCATTTGAATGTTTCTTAGTGAATGAAAGATCTGATAGCGGTGATTGATGAAATTTAGCTCATACTTTCTTTGGATAGATGATTTGTATCCAATGCGTAAAGTTAGCCTGAGCTCTTAAAATTGTGGATGCTTAACTTCAGTTTGAATAGTTATTAGTTCAGACATGAAAATTATTATCACCTTCGTTGAAGATTGCACCCACTTTGCGTAGTTGTCCCAAGGAGGCCAAACAAAGTGTGGTTATTCCAGTTTCATCCAATCATTGTCGTCTCTTGAGTTCTTAGGCGTAGTTTAGACTTCTAAACCCTCATCTTTTTGCATTTTTTTTGGAAATCTGAAAAACCCCAATGGAAAGAGCAATCAACGTCAAAACAAGTCTAAGTCCTTAGCTTGTGAGTAAATTCTAACGTAAGTCCCTTTGTGATACCAGCATATCACAACGCTCACTGATCTTATCCACGTGTCATGACCTGATGAAAGAAACCTTGGAGTTGCTATATGATCTTCTTTGCAATCTTAGCATACGCAGCAACTTTGTTCAAGAGAAGATAGAATGTCTTTGGGCATTTTATTCTGTGTTCGGTAAGTATTAAAACGCACACCAACACTACTCATAATGGAATTTATTTGGAAAGAACAAGTATAGCAAGCAAGTGGGTAAAACAATGGTTGTTCCCTACCACTCTTTCAAGCTCACACAACTCAAGAACAACTGAATTCTCCAATTTCTCATAGTTATAGCACTCAAATCAATTCTCTCATGAAAAATTACACTCTCCACCTCTATATATAGTTGCTGGTGATGATGCAGCTTTCCCCCCAACACAAGGAGAAACCTCTAGAAGTTGGAAGTGGAAAGGATCCCATTTCATTTTTGACAATCAGAGGTCACTTTTGCACCTGTGGGTTTGTCTCTATAAACATGGATCTGTCCTTTACAAAGCTTTGTCTCCACAAGCATAGACTTGTCATCTACACAAATCCATCTCTGCAAGCACAGAGTCGACCCTAAGTCTTGGAACTACCCCTGTTCATTCTACAAGTCTGTTTTTTCTGTCATTTTGTTTTATTCCCTATCTGATTTTTGATAAAACAAACACTTATACTGAGATGGGGGAGGAGGGAAAGTATAGATCAAAACTTTACTTTTCACAACTTGATTAATCACAACAGTATTACTTCAAAACTTAATCATCCATTGCAGCACCATACATGCAAAATCTAGCAATTAAGAACACACATAAGAGATGCACAATTATATGTGGAAACCCTTACGAGAGAAAACCACGGCAAAATATTGTTTGTATTAATCTTCTTACAAATTTCGTAGACACCAAGCCACTGAAGACTCCAATCCCCACCACTGAGCACGAACCCAGCAAGAGACACCAATCTCTCCTAATAAGAGGCTCCAACCTCTTGATCTCCTCAAATAGGAGGCTCCAACCTCCACAAGAACAATATATGCTTTTATTTGCAACTTCTTAGATATGCCCTATCAACTGCTCACAAATCTGCCATATATCCACTCCTGAATCTGCAATATAGTATTCAAAATTTCTGCTTAAAGAACCACCATGATCTTGCCTCTATTTAACTTTTCTTCTCACAAAATTGCTGCTAAAACTCTCTCATAAATCTACTCAAATATCTCTTGTAGATCTGCTAAAATATCCCTTTATTTTTTATTTTCATATGACTGATTTTCCTTAAATTGATTGTCTTTAACCCTCTCACAAACTTCTATTTATACTTGCCAATCATGCTTCTTCACCCAAGACGGGTGACTCTCCAAGGGGGGTCGGCCCACTAACAAAAATATTTTTTATTTATTTTATGTTATTTCCCAATGTTTGGGCGCACCTTTCTAGGGGGGATCATCCCTATTTTTAAAAATAAAATTAATTTATTTTTAACTTCTAAATCCTACTAACTTGGGCGCCACACAAAGGAGGTCGGCCCACATTGCATACATTTCTTTATTTTAATTATTTTGGGAGCCAAACTTAGATTCATGGGTCGGCATCAACTTTGACATCAATGACAATAATTTTTCAAACAATCTCCCCCTTTGTCATTGATGGCAACCCTGCTAAGAAGTAATCTTTAAATGCAACAAGATTATACTTCTCCCCCTGACTAAAATGCTCCCCAAAAATAATCCCTTCACTTGTTTTCACTCTAAAAGTGATCCCTACTTCAAGCATTTTATCAATTTTCTCTTAAGCTTTTGCTAGATAATTTTGGTTCAACCTATATAATATTCTCCTAGTATCAAGGGAATTTTATAAACACATAGTTTTGTTTTACTCCTTTCAAGTCTTTGCACATCCAAGCAAAGACATCATTATAGTCCATGAATATTTTGAATGTTATATCTTTTAGCACTAAGTTTGTATCATCGCTAACCATGATAATCTTTGAACTTCCATCTGGCCCAATATTCAACCTTACAATAGGGGGTTCTTGGTATTTCATGTCGGCCACACTTTCAAATTGATGGGCTGGCATGACAACTAACTTTGCATCCACCATCTTATAGTTTGTGAACTCTAAAGCTAATGCCAATATCAAGGTTGATGGTCCTGAGACACTCAATGGTATGCCTTAATTTCTTTTGTTTTATATCATCTCTCTCCAATTGTTCTTCTTCATTAATCTCCATTATTTCAACAAAATTGCAATTAGACTGGACTACTTCATAATCTTCCATTTGCCAAAGGAACACACCACTAATGGAGCTCATTTCATCTTTGGAACATAGATGCAGCTCCAAGATTCATTCAACATTCAACTCCACATGCCCTTGATTCCTTCCTCTAGGCCCTCTTCTCATGAATTCAAATCTAATGAATCTGAGGAGGTCGCTTCCTCACTCACTATCTAATTCTTTAGATCCGTTATATATTTCATGTCTATTCTCAACGAAGAGTAATTTATTTTTCATATTATGGTCAGGTTTGGAAGCTATCAGCCAATCATGACCCAATAATGCATTGTATGCTTTTTTACATAATGAGATGACAACAAAATTTAGTTAAAATAATTCAGTCCCAATCAACACCTACAATTTATACCATTAGCAACTCCATTACGTTTATCCCTAGCTAGTTCACTCCTACCTATTGGAAAGTCAAAGGTAAAATAGTGGGCATGCTTAAGCTTCTCCAAGCATCATCTATTAGGAGATTCACTCCCAACCCACCATCAACAATAGTACTCATAAGGTTCTTCCCAAGAATTTCTATATGTACTGTTGTTGGTCGTCAAGCAGAATTTCACAGTTAAGAGCATCAAATCAATCACTTAATCTCCTGACATAGGGGGTTCGAATATTAGTTCAACATTATTACTTCCTCATTCTAGGTGATTCATAGCATGTTCCAACCCCTAGTCATTATGAGATACTAGTATGTTATTGGCTATAGCATTCCTCAATTCTAGAATGCTCTGCAATAAATCCAACACCTCTAGCATGGTAGTTTGAAGTACTTGCCTCACAATAGCTCTTTCCAACTACAATTGTCTCATTCCTATACTTGCATGCCCATGTGAGTGGCAGTGTTCACCTGCAATGGCATGATCTACCTCAAATCTTTCCTAGAAAAGTTCCCTTTTTCTGTACATGGATCTGGATAAGCAGCCTTCTTGACTTGGCTGTGTGTGATGGCCAACACTTCCATGTCTTCAGCTACATTGATCATGTTGATGTTTATGCTAGATTTTTTCTTGGGGCAACCAGTCTCATCATGGTCTCCCTGTCCACAAGATCTACAAAGCAATCCCATACTGCCCTGATTTTTGGGATAGTCATCCATAAGATTATTAAGAACCTATAAATTAAGTCTCTTTGGGCCAGTATGTTTCTTTCCAATTTTTCCATAGCTAACTCTAAAATTGAACTATCTTCACTGGTTTCCTAACAGACATCCTCAGTTTTCTAAATAAGTCAATTTTCTGTATGAATTTGGTTAGTATTTCTGCTGCAGTATGCTTATGCTCCATTTTAAATCCCCATCCTATGATAACCAACTGGAAAGAGAGACTTGAGGAGCAACAGATTTAAAAACCCAGTTCCCCAAAGAGGCCTTCAGAAGACAAGATTCGACAGAAATAGGCCAGGTATGAGTCAAACTGTCAAACCTTAGCAGAGCTCGTCCTTTCATCTAGTATTTACTATGTCTATGGTTAGGGAACTAAACTCATAATTTTACATTTGATATAGTTATATATGCATACAAAATATATATAAATTCACATTACCATTCATCAGTTCAGAGCTTATGTATGTTACTTTTGCCTTGTTTGATCATTTTTATGTTTGTTCCTTTCTGAAGCTTGTTTAATGTTCTCTTTTTTCTTTTCTTTTTCTGTTTTTGCCGACACCACTCAGCAATCTGTTCTAGTCCTAGCAGACACAAATTCTAACAGTATCCTGCCAGGTATGTCAAGATATGGCAGCCCAGCCATATACTAGGCACATAGCACCCATATCTAAATTAGATACACCGATATGAGTGCCAACAAGGGGGGAACTGAGATATCTAATATCATAAGTTTTATTGGTTTAAAGAATGCAAACTTCGAAAAACTGTTCAAAACAGATTTTATACATTTGAATGCCTTGCGGAGAGATTTCCTTTATCTTTGGTGTTCTTAAAGTTCATTTCCTTGGTCTTACATTCTTTTTTGAGCCTTTTTGTTCATTTTTGTGGTTCTCATGATGCCCATGTTTTTCTTTTCCACTGCCTGGATTTACCTCTCTGAAAATAAATCTTCCAAACACCAAGTATTGACATTATCTGAAACAGAAACCTTTAAATATTCAAATTTAAATATCTTCACATAAATGTTGTTCAGTCTGCAAATTCTCTAACTTCGTTGATAGATAGAAAAGAATCTGAAAATTAAGTATGCCAAAAATTCCAAATATGATATAAATTAGCACATTAAAAGTTTGGAGACTGGGAAATCCATTCTTGGTAACTTGTATCACTTACCTGCTTTTCTTCACGGGAAGAACTAGTATCATCTTTCACTTCCCCCTGATTTTTCATACCCCCTTTGCATCCAGCAGCAGGCATCCGAACTTCCTATTCCCCATAATTCACATGAAAATTTAGACTTAAAAAGGAATCTCAATGCATGTGATGGTTAACATCTAAAGTAAATAGCTATCTGTTCATCAAGTCATTGTTAATAGTATGTATTTCATTTTCAATGAACCCACATAATAAATATTCACCTTCATCTTCATTAAACCAAAGAACAAAAATTATGAATAATACTTCAATAAACTGTGAAAAGCCATGACTACTTTCACCACAGTAAGTGTAGTTCATTTGAATTTAAGTCTTAAGGTAAGGAATAACTCAAAATAAACGACACTGAAATAGAAAAAAATCACCAATTTTTACCAAAAGCATCATATGAAAGCAATATGAAGGAGTTTTGGATATTGTTTGGAATATGGCATCTCTAGGCTAAAATGCTTCTACACTAATATATTCACTTTACAGGATTAGGTTAAACAGTGATGGCAAATTGATGCAATATAGTCTGGGGACCAAACGAAAGATAGCTGTATGCTAGCAGTCCAAAACAAGTTGTCTCACTATAATTAACCTTCACTATGCTGTTTCCACCCTTTGAGTGGCCAATTACAAGAAATTTGAAAATTCCATCATTTAACAGGGTATTTTAAATAAAAGTCTATAATTGCTTGAAATTTTAAATCAGATGAGATGAGTAAAACGATATGGATATGAGTACTCAAAACAAATCTTATGACATATTATAACATATTTTGTAATATCCCACCCACGATAGGATATTTACTTCCTGTTTTTGTCTGATATTTTCAGTTTTCCATCTAATCAAACTAAGTGCATAACAAGATTGTTATAGATTCAAAGATAAACAATATGTATTTCTGATTATAATTTCTGATCTTCATACAACAGTATGCATCAAATATTGGTAAGAGAGAACTTCCAGTTATGCCCCGTATTGAACTAAACCCAAATACAATGCTGATAAGAGATTTCTATGACTGATTTGCAGAGAGTAACTGCCCAGAAATACATATCAGACCTGTGCATTCTTAGAAAGAAACCAGCTATGAGCAGATTATTACTTCTATCGCCTATGTGAAGATACAATGACATTTACTGAGCATTACTTGCAAAGTGTTCACATTTACAATGCCCAGATTAGCTACAGCAGTGGATATTCATTGGTATGTATTTGCAAATAGCTATCCACAACCTCAAACAACCTTCTGAGCAATTAAATAGAGCAACCCAGCATGTATATACTATAGACACTCAGAAAATTACTACAGCAGAATTCATGAATGTTCTGAGTACTAGCAGCAAGTAGGAGACTTGACAGAATTATATTGGACCAAGTGAATGAGCAGATAGGAAATGCTTATATCCAGAAATGTATTACAGTGACTAACACATGCCCAGAACTTTATACAGCAGACTGTATTTTGCATTTATAATAATTTCAGATCAAAGATATATCATTGAGAGTCATTACAAACTGAGAACTCCAACCTGGGTTATGCGTTGAGACTGCGTATGGCTGTTAGCAGCTAAATGGCAGACTTTAACCTTGGAATATGACAGCGTCTAGCTTCAGCACCCTCCTGTAGCCTCACATCAGCCTTAATCTGATCAGCAACTCCACAAACAATGCTTAGGTAGGTAAACAAACTCATGTCCAGCTTAAAACCCTCTGACTTGTTGTGACCTATTTCACACATCGCCCCATTGCAAATGGGGACCCCCAAGTTTTGGTTTCGCCCTCTATGTTGCCAGTTTGGAGTTCTGAATTTGAGTAAGTTTTTGAAAGTCAGTCTGGCCAAGTTAAGAGTTTGAACCTGTTTGTGTGCCTAAACGTCATGGAAGGGCTCAGAAGGTCCGGAAGATGAGGATCACCTGTGCTTTCAGTCATTTCTGACACTTCCTATTTTTTAGGGATTCTGTTTTTTTGCTTTTTGATTTTTTGATTTTTGGCATTTTTAGGCCATTCTGGAGTTCCTATTTTTCAGGGATGCTTTTTGCTTTTTCTATTTTTAGAAAGTTTCTATTTTTGGAAAGTTTCTATTTTGGGATCCCACTGAGCATGAAGTCATTACGCCTCCAGAAGTCATCATGAAGATCAAGGTAAATGGTGAAAAGTTTGCAAAAATGGCTAAGTCTGGTAAAGTGCGCCCATGAGAAGGAGTGGCAGACCAAGCATGAAGTCCACCCTTGCCTTTGGCATGCCAAATGCAGGCAATGGCAAGCCAAGGCTGAAGTCCGCCATGGCACAAGAGGCCTCCAAGTCCGCCATGGCAAGGGAAGGGGTCAAGTCCACCCTAGAAGAAAATGGCAAGGAGAAGGGTCAAGTCCGCCCATGGCTTGATGAAGGGTGAAGTCCGCCCTAGGCACAAGGAAAGGCTGAAGTCCGCCATGTCTTGGCAAGCCCCCCAGTCCACCCTAGAGAGAAAGTGAATGGAATGAACAAGTGCCAAGTCCGCCCTTGGCAAAGAAGACATAAAATCCGCCCAAGCAAGTGAATGGCGAGACAAGACATGAAGTCCGCCCTTGGACAAGTCAAGTGCAAAATGCGCCAATGGCAAGGAAGGATAAGAAATTCGCCCAACTTCAGAAGGTAAAATTTTCCTAAGGCATGGAAAAATGGAAGAATGCCTAGAGAGAGAAGAGATTAAACTAGTATAAAATTCACTCCTCGACATGACGAAATGAAATTCCAAGGCACAGAATGAAGAATGTTTGGCAAGGCAAACACGAAGTCCACCCAACTCGACATGAAATAAATTCCTAAGGCATGGATAAAAATTGCAAAATGGCAGAGAAATCTCCAAGTTCCCCCAACCCAAAAGGAGAGAGAAAATGAAAATTTGGCTAAGTGTAAACGTCTGGAGAAGCCAGAAGTCTGTTCGGAAAGTTGAAAATTAGCAAGCGAGTTATTAAGCACGTTTTGGCTAGGCAAATGATTGGAAAATTAAATAATTTGCCACGGACAGACAAATTTGGCCAAGTATCAATTTTAGACAGGGTTGGAATATTTAATATTTAATATTTTTTAATTATTTCCCAACACTTAAGGAATTTTAATTAAAATATTCGAAGCCTGGAGAAAACGAGAGATCACTTGGAAGAATAATTATTTTGCCTTAGGTAAAATTAAATTTGCCATGATTCGAGGATTAAACGTATTGAAAAATCATTTTTAATGATTAATTTAATATTTTTCAATAATTTTTCAACATTTGGGCGAATTTTAAAAGAAATCTGAAGATCTCGGACAGAGGTGGCACCAAGGGAAAATTAGAAACTTACCTTAACGATTGCGAAAAGAATTAGAAACTTGCCAATTGAGGAAGAAAAACGTTTCTAAAAATTGAGAGAACTGGAAGAAAAGAAAGCAGTTGCCATAGAAAATCGCACTTCTCAGCCATAAAATGAGTTTCAGCAATTCATTCTTCACAAATTCGACTGAAAAGAAATTTGTTCTCTCAAATCTGCAAGAAGTAATTTTTGGAGAGGAAAATACTGAGGGTAATGTTATTATTCTTCAGTGGAAGAAGTAATTTTATGTAAGGACGTGATTTTTAGAAAGAAATAAATTATTTCTTTGCTGAAAGTCGCACTTCTCAGCAGATTGGCGCACTTCTGTGGTCACATTTTCAGAAATTTTATTTCATTTACAGCCAGAGGACAATCTCGGAGGTTTGGAAATTCGTTGGCAACACTTTTCTACTCTTTTCTAACTTCTACATTCATTCTGGCACGAGATTTATTCAATGCTTGGCGAATTTATTTACTTTCAGCTTGCTTTTTCACAGAAGTTTTATTCTAAACAAGCTGAAAGTACGATTTTATCAAATAAACATCTCGGAATAAATTAATTTTTAAAGGTCTCGTATTAATGTTAAGTATTTTATACTTGCAGGTGGATGACCAACCAAGGAGAGCCGTCCAAACAAGCGCTCATGAAGTTCGCCAGCAAGGCGTCACAGCCGGAGTCCAAGATAAAGTGAAAATGGAAGAATATTACGGACACCAACCTTGGGCACATCAACCTCAAGGAATTCAAGCAAAGGATGTACGGGCACGACGGATTCCTGCCAACACGTATCGCCAGAAGAATGATGAGAAACGGGATTGTTCAGGTTGCCGGATTCTCACCTGCGATTGAGTGTGTTGAGCTGATGGTAGAATGCGCCCTCCACTATGACACTGAAGAAAGGCGGATTGTTGCACCCGATGGGAGGATACTGGCTCATCTAGGAGAGTTGGCCATACAGGAAGCTTTTGGCATCCCCACATATCCCAAGACCGTTTACAAGACCAAGGAGGACGCAAAAAGACTGTATGATGAAAAGCTTGACCTCTATGCCGCCAACATTAATAAGTCATGGCTGGACAAACCAAGAGCGTCAGCCAAAAAGATGTCGAAGAAGTTGTTGCGCACAGACTTCAAGGAAGATTACGAGGATATTATTGTCCTACTGAACAGGATAGTTGGCAACCCTTTGGGAGCACCTTTCGAGACTTGGATGTATTATTTTATTGACATCACGGAGGGCGTAAAAATGTTCAATTGGTCGCGCATGATAAGCAACAGTCTCCACGAGCATCTAGTCAACCTAGAGAAGACCAAAAAAAATTATATGAGCTCCTACGTCATCTATATGTTGGCTAGGATGTACAGGTATGCAGGCTTGATCTGCAAAGGCATAGTTGGCAACGGGGAAAATGAGCTGAAGTCTTACGACTGCTATCCACAACTGCAGTTGAATGAGAAGTCCCTCTTCAGACGAGCACACGATGCCTTCCTCATGTACATAATGAGGATACTTCAAGAAGGGACACACCAACGGCTAACTCATGAGGCCAAAAGTCTGATAGGCAAATACGGATCTTGGTTCATCCAGTATCCGAGGTATACATATATCAAAATCCAGGGATTCACTGGGAATCCATACCGATTGCCTATCTTTCCCACAAACAAGATGATCCTGCTCGAAGTGTTGTGACAATTGGAGGAATACCAGAGCTTCCAAAGGACGAAGCAGAAAACGGCAATCACCTTTCCCTTCTTTATAGGGAACATGCTGGAGACATGTCTGTTGGGACAAGCAACTGAGAGCGCTAGACTCGAAATACAACATTACCCCTTCGCCACTTATCTGTCTAGGGACCACTTCGACCCACATCATCAAATTAAGACTGTGGATGGGAGAAGATATAGGCATAGGGTCGAATTAGAAGAATTTTGGGCAAACGTTGCAGATGAGTTCGAAGTCAGACGGAGAATGTGGTCTAGACTGCCTGTTAGCTTGATCAGGACAACCAAGCTTTGTCGAGTGCCTGATTAGTTGGAGGAAGATGGAAAGCAAGTACAGTCGTACCTTGACGAGAGCTTGCCCTTACCTGCAGTCAGATGGTCAGAACCCGAGCATGCCGACTTGAATACCTTGATGAGACTAGTTGTCAAGTACACACAATGGTGGGTCGACCAACAGATCCAGGAACTGAGGCGAATGAAGGTGACGCTGACCCGTGATAGGTTGAGCGAGATGGAATCCTACTCTTCGAATGCGGAAGCATCCCAGGGGGTTGACATGATAGAAGCCACCACTTCCAGGAAAAGGAAGGAGATAGTTGTGGGCAAGGAGCCAGTTCAGAAACAAGCAAGGGTAGAGCCTTCACGCTCTGCCGCATCTAAAAACATCGAGGAGATTCTGGCTACCGTTGATGCTTCATTGGCTAACATTAGGGATCCTTCTCCGATTCCCGAAGACAATGTGGAGCCTCAGCTAGATGATGATGAACCGCCATCTCCCATAGGCACAGAAATACTGGAGTCTAATGATGATATGAGCGCCCAAAATGATGACTTTCAGGAGGGAATGATTTCAGCCCTTCGAGGAATTTTGGACACTCCTGACGGAGAAGGTATGCCAAAAAAAGATGGCGTGGAACAGCTCACAATCCCGAACTAACTAAAGGAAAGGATGAAAATACAGGTGTCAGTGGAAGAACAGGAGGAGGATGATACTGCGGACTTCTTGGCCAGACTTACCCAAACTTCAGTCAAGAAGCCAGCTAAGAAGTTCTCAACCATACAGAGAGATGAGGCCTGCAACCGAACCGTACAGATTGCAATGTCGATAGTGGACAAGCCACAGGAAGACATAGCCCCACATGAGTACGTTGTCACCACCATCAACTTGGGTCCAACCACGAAGGGCCAGGAAGTTGAGGACTTGGACAATTCAATGTCCACCATCAAGTCGAGGTTGGCGAAAGAGCTGGCGAAGAGGAAAGAGTGTCAGCTGGAGATTGAGCGCTTGAAAGAGTATATACAACATCTGATCAAGCCACTTGATCAGGATGACATGGCAACTCCCCTTCTCCCAAACTCTTCACAGGAGGCAACGAAGGATATAGAAGAAGACAGGGTCACGGCAAGAGAGGCTAGAGAGTGGATGGCAATCAAAGGCACAAAAGCCAATACATTCATGGAGAAGCTGACCTTGGTCTATGGTCAGGCCACTTCATTACTTTCTAGATTGGCCGCCTTGGCAGAAGTGTGGGATGGCCTTCCGGATGTACAAGAAAGAATAATTCCTTGCCTTAGGATTCTAAAAGGGATTCCAAAGCAGGAACTGACAGATGGAGGCATCATTGCAGCCAAAGCAGCTTACGATTTCCACACCTGATTTTGGGCTTTGACAGCATGAGAAGAGGTCTTGGGAAGAGTAAAGGCTGATGGGCTCAAAGCGGAAGAGTAGATTAGAGAGGTACAGGCCAAGGTCCTCAACATGGTTGCCGACATCCTGGACAAGGAGGTCATACAAGAGAACGACTTGCAGCTGGAGGCTTTGAAGGGTAAGGTACAGGAAAGCTTCTTTGCCATCACTGGGCCTATCTTGAGGCAGAACTAGACCAAAATGGTGAACTTCCTAAACATCCGGGAATCTTTTGTGAAGGTTGAGCCAGAATGGGAGGACATCTTTGTCAGATGTGCCGAAAGTGTGGACGGATTGGAGTTCAAGATCGGGATGCTTCCACAGGTCACCATGGAAGAAGTTGCCTCAATCGTGTCTAGATTCATTGAACATACGGCAACACGGGAGGATAGGGATGGATTCCCTTGAAAATAGCTCCAGGCGCCAACTCACCTTGTCAACTCTTAGTTCATTGATGTTATTTTAGGAAACCCTAATTAGGGTTTATTTGTTTCAATCTTGGCCATTGGCTCATTTTAATCTGAGCCAGTTATTCATTTTTGGGAACTCTATATAAACTTGCATGCTCTCATTTTCAATTTGTGAAGTGAGTAGCATGGGATTGTTGCGATAAGACTTTTTCTGTTAATAAAAGCTCTAGTGCATGATTTGCTTACAACTACTTTTGTTTTCAAATAGTGTGCAAGGTTTACATCTTCTCCTTCAACATTTAGAATAGAATTAAGTTAGTATTTTATTTGAATGTTTGTTAGTGAATGATAGATCTGATAGCAGTGGTTGATGAGATTAAGCTCATACTTTTGTTGAATAGATGATTTGTATTCAATGTGCAAAGTTAGCCTGAGCTATTAAGTTGTGGATACTTAACTTCCATTTGGATAAATATTAATTCAAACATGAAAATATTTATCACCTCCGTTGAAGATTGCACCCGCTTTGCATAGTTGTCCTAAGGAGGCGAAACAAAGTGTGGTTATTCCAGTTTTATCTAGTCACTATCGTCTCTTGAGTTCTTAGGCATAGCTTAGATCTCTAAACCTTTATCTTTTTGCCCCTTTTTTTTTGGAAAATTTGAAATACCCGATGGAAAGAGCCTCAATGTCAAAACCGTCTAAGTCCTAAACTTGCAAATAAACTATAACGTAAGTCCCCTTGTGATTACCAGCAAATCACAATGCCCATTGGTCTTATCCACATGTCATGCCCTGACTAAAGAAACATTGGAGTTATTGCATAATCTTTTCAGCATACGCATTAACTTTTCAAGAGAGGATAAAGTGTCCTTGGGCATTTTATTCTGTGTTCGGTGGGGTATTAAAAACACACACCAACATGATTGAAATGAAGAAATGATGATATTCAACCCCTTATATCTAATATCCTGTGATTTATCAAATTTCCTGTTAAATTCTTCAAACCCTAGCTTTGAAGCTTTCCTGTAAATCTTTGAAGCACAAGCACAATCATTGAAATGGAATTGTCTGCAAACTGGCTTGGGAGATCTTTCACTCCTGTACCAAGTTGTTCTTCCTAAGGGATTTCGTCCTCAAAGAGCTTGAGATTTTTAGACTCTCCAATCTTCAGAAAAACCCTTTTCAAAATAAACTTCTTCAACAATGAATGAATGAATGAATGAATGTGCAAAATGAGCTTTCATTGCCCTTTGATATTTCCATGCTCAATTTGTATTTGATTTACATTTCATTTCATTCATTTTTCCCGCCTTATAAATCATTTTAATATTCTATTTAATTGGGCACAGTACTTTATAAAAAAAGCATTCTTTTAAATCATTTAAATCCCTTTTTAATAAAGTCCTTATGTCTCCCTTTTAAATTGGCATTTAACTTTATATTATAAAGTGCACTTAAAATATCACTTATATCCTTTTAGATATAAAGTCTCCTTTTAACATATTTTAATAACACATAAAGTTAAATTATTTAATTTAACTTTATTATTTAACGTTATTAATATTAAATGCATAGGACCAATATTAACCAATATAACTCCAGGATATAATTATGCCAACATGCGAAAAGTAGTAACTCTGCCAACTGACCATAACCATGACTTACTATAAATAGTAAATGTACGTCAAAGTGTCCAGAATGGCCTCCGGAAGGCACACCACAAATAAACTAGGACACTAAGCTAAAGAGTACTGAAATAAACATAGAAAGGCTTGCTAAAGAACCAAAGATCACCCTCAAAGGGGTCCCCTGAACACCCTATTAGCCTACGGGGACCAGTTGGTAGACTAACCACTGCATTTGACCACTACCTAGGAAAAGGGGGCATTACATATTTCGCACCTCATATGGACCCTAACTGGAACAAGGACCAATTATTTCATTAAAAAATGGAGCTTTTAGGTGTTTTCAAAGCATATCAAAAGGATTAAACAACTCAAACTTTTTGGATAAGATTCTATTCTCCTACAAAATATCTCTCAAGCATAAAAGCTTCTAAATAACTCAAAAACAACATTTTCTAGCCGTTCTTTGATTGTTATAGTAGAAACTGAGAAAAATGCATTTTGTCTAACATTTTAGAAAAAAATTCTCAACCCAACTTCTCACTAGACGAGGAGATGCATACAAAACTTTATTTATCCTCCACTAGGATTGAAAATCCATTTCAAATCTATTGTCGGTTCCTTGTAAGAGCTTCCCAATCATTCTAACCTTCAAGTGGCCCACATGTCCCCTGTTTTTCTCTATTTTGGCCTATATCTCCAAATTTTGCTACTGTTCTACTATATCAAGTTCTTTTCCTATTTTCAATAGGTAATCCTCTCTTTTTTCATCCTCAAGAATGTTTTACACCTGACAATTGCTAAAAAAAAAATACTTTGATGATTTGCTTGCCTCAAAACTCCTGTTTGGTGCTGCCCATTCAAAATATGATCAACCCTACTCCATCCTCACATCCATGCCACAAGAATTGCAGTTAGAGTTTCTCCCAAGATGGATCATCAACCTACAACCTTCACCATGCACAAAAACACCTTAAACAATGCAAGATT
This sequence comes from Sequoiadendron giganteum, assembly GCA_007115665.2. Classification (NCBI taxonomy): domain Eukaryota; kingdom Viridiplantae; phylum Streptophyta; class Pinopsida; order Cupressales; family Cupressaceae; genus Sequoiadendron; species Sequoiadendron giganteum. Next base: position 425,154,841 of record CM021102.1, on the reverse strand, counting down.
ATTGCTTCTCTTCAAAGAGAGTTCTTTTGGATGTTTGTGAATTTGAATAGATTAGTGGCATCCCTCTAATCATGACAAAACAGAATTTCCAGATTAAATACTCTCCAACCCCTGCTCACATTTGGCTATGTTTTCCCATACACATAAGGAAAACAAGATAGTGGAGACTTGTAACTCATTTCACCAAGTTCAAAATTATTCAAATGGTTGTATGAAGATGCTTGACCTTCAAACCCAGCAAGATAGCCTGTTAATACATTCTTCTCAATGCCAATCCCAACTTCCAACTTGAGTCTTAAGTGGTGAGAAAAGGAAAACACAAACATACCCATCGCTTAGTGTGATGACCTTCAAAGTTTCAAGACAATGCCACAAGAAGCACACCAATTATTGAATACAACAAACTTTTTTTTGGTTGGTGCTAGACAGCAACTTCAACTCAATAATGCTCCTACATCAAACACCCTAGGTAATTGAAAATGTGAGAGCCTACTCACATAATTGAATTGAACTCCTCCATGGTATGGCACCAACAGCCAAGCTCAATCAGATCAACCATGTTTAATCTCCAATGACCTCGTTCTTCCACTTGAACAAATATTACATACACTATTTGTCCCTTGTCCTCATACCGACTTTGGACTCCATCTCATTCTTCTCTTTTTTCTAAAACTATTGTTTTTAATCAGAGATCTAAAAATTTGATTCCTCATTGTCATCATTTGTTTGCCCCTCATGAAAAGCATATTAATCTATAACATACAAAATTGGAGAAATTTCTGTATTCCAACAGCTCAATCTCATATGCATTTGTTAAAAATTTACTCAAAAATTTGCATGGCCCAATTCTTTTCCACTTCGATGGTGAATCCAACCATTATGTTGTCCATGTAAAGAAACCATTTTTTGGGGTAACATCCATTACATCAGCAGCTTGGACAAATTTCTGAAACTCTAACTAGGATTGAGAGACCGGCCAAGACCCCTTTTTTCAAATGGGTGGAGGATCACTGTGATGTCCCCATCCTAGTCAGCGCAGCTGGTTATGTGGTTAGCCTATTATGTCGATCCTCGTAGGCTGACAGTTGTGTGCAGAGGATCTTCTGAGGCAGTTACTCAGTGTTCTGTAGCTTCAGTGTTGCAGTTGTTTCAGGTTGGGCCTTCACAGAATCCTTCAGAGTGGGTTTTCAGAGACTTTCTATTTTTAGAAAGTCGGACTTTCTATTTTTAGAAAGTCGGACAGGCGGAAGCTACTATTTTGGGCAAGGCACCTGGTTCAGCTGTTTAGCTCAGAGTTGACCTAGTTTATCAGTTTGACAGTCAAATGGAGAAATATTGGAGCATTTAATGATTTAATGAGTAATTAATACTTTTGACTTTATATTAAAGTCACTTTATTAATTATTTAAATATTTAATTTAAAAGGGCGTATTATAAAGTATTTATTATACTTTATAATAAAGTGTTAATATTTAATATAATGAATATTTATTATTCATTAATGAAGGCGCCATTTATTAAATGTTTTTCTCCTAAGTCAAAGCACAATAATTAATCATTTATCTAAGTGATTATTAAATGAAGGCATTGGGTCGAATTTTCAAGAAGGATATATATACACAGGAAAAGACAAATCAAATATTATGTTATGTTATTCCAATTTGTCTTATTTTGCTCTGAGTTTTGGAGTTTGCAAACCCTAGGGTTTCTGGCAGACGAATCATTTCTGGAGAACGGTACCTCTTCAGGAATTGGCAGACTGAGACTGCGAAATACCAGTTGAAGCTTGCATCTTGGTGACTTCATTCAGAAGTTGCAGTTGATCATATTGCATCGATTTCAGAAGGAGATTCAGAGAATATCATCAGTTAATAAAGGCGACCTATCAGAGAGTGATTTTATAAGAGACCTGGCATTCTTTATTGAGTCCGTACCACATTTATTATTGTTGCTGCTCAGGCCGTATAGATCTGCACTTTCTAGGCCGTACTTTCTTTTCTTCAGGAGGAACGCATTCATCGTTCATTCTTGGGCAGAGGGACCCAGTGCGCCTTGTATATCTAGAGATTTTCTTTGTCTGTGCTCGGAGATCAAAGTTGCTATACCATTTTTCTTCATTCATTTAATGCTGCTACAGCCGCAATCAGGTTCCTTAGAAAAAAATATTGTATTTCCTTCTTTGTTCAGTTTTGTTATTGTTAAGCTCAGGAAAATTGAATAAATAGATACGCCTCTATGTTCTGAACATTTCCTACGTTTTTCCATGGTCATATGATTTTTTATGAATTTTCAAGCATTTATTTAGAAAATCGCAGCTCCTTGTATTTTCTCAAAAATCTATCAAAAACATAAAAAAACAGAAAACTTGCAAAAACAATACATACAGTTAGGGTTTCGGGGTTGAGAATCACCTGGATTCTTACAGTGGTATCAGAGCACAGATCTCCTGCCATCCTGTGCTTTTTCAGTTGCTTTTTCAGATTATAGTGTGCTTTTTGGATGCTTTTTCATGAGCAGAGATACGATTCATTATATTAAAGGTATAGGGACAGGCAGAATCGAGGATTGGACAGGTCCACCGATTCCTGAAGGTGAGACAGTGTCAGGTATATTAGGTATTCACAGGTCTAGCCCTTGCAGCAGTGAAAACAGTGTGACTACACTCATGGCAGATCAAGAAATTCCTAGAGATTCCGGGAAAGAGAAAGAAAATGCTGAGATGACTGAGGTAGAATACAGGAGTAGACATGACAACATGATGGACATGATGTCACAGCTGATAGGTACCATAAGACAGTATACTCCGCCTCACCAGCATTACATTCAGATAGGGCAGTCCAGTGGTTCGGGAGGCATAGACCAGCCACAGATGTCTACACGACCGCAGCTGTCACCGGTTGTTCACGAGCGTAGGCCTGGACAACCTACCTTTATCAGTAGAGAGGCACCACCGACTCCGGAGACGGAGCAACAGGGTCACCACACAGAGTTTCAGCCACAGCATGGCACTTCAGTGGCAGACGTGACCAGACTGTTTGGAGAGTATTCTACACTGGCTCCTGAGATTAGACAGTCGTTGACATTTCATGAGTTTATGGATGTGCATAAGCCCAGAGGTGGAGGTAGATTTGAGCGCAGAGCTCATCAGTACCAGCAGCCACCACAGGTGAACAAAGATCTTCAGCATGCAGTGAGCAAGATTGTCTTGCCTTATTTTGATGGCTCGGATAAGAATTCAGCGAGATCGTGGGTTCAGAAGTTAGATAATTACCTATCTTTGAGACCTATGCAGGAGGACGAGGCCATTAAATTTGCCACACTACACCTTGATGGATTGGCGCATGATTGGTGGCATCACGGCATGTACACACTGGGTCATCATCGGGTTACTACTTACCAGGATTTCACTGGCAGGCTTATTGAGCGATTTGATAAAAGGGATCCAGAACTTTACTTTAGAGAGCTAGCACAGCTCAGACAGACAAGCAGTTTGGATGCTTACATTGGGGAGTTTCAGAAAACGGCAGTCATGGTGACAGGTATTTCGGAGAGGAGACTTGTCATTCTCTTCACCGAGGGGTTATATGAGCCGATGAGAGGATGGGTCAAGGCATTTGATCCTCCCACCCTTCAGGAGGCGATGAGGAAGGCATGCAGTATGGAGCATGCAGCACCTCGCAGCAGGTTCTCTTCGGGTTCTACGCCAAACTCAAGGCCAAATAGATCGTTTGATAGAGATAGACCATTTGACAGGAAGAGAGATCCACCTGATCCTAAAAGAAATAATGCACCACCGTTTGACAGAGAGACATTGAACGAACTACGCAAGAAGAAGTTATGTTTTTGGTGCAAGGCACCCTATGATGAAAAACATATATGCCCTCTTCGTCCTAAAGCCAAAAGTAATCAAATGGAGTGGTTTTATGAGGGTGAAGAGCAATCTGATCTGTCAGACCAGCAAGCTGATTCAGAACATTCAGATGATGAAAAGTCTGAAAATGATAGTGAACATGATGGTAGAAGGAAATTACAGGAGGCACACTTGACTAGTCTTCAGAGAGATGGTTCTTTTAGGCTACGTGGGCTCCTAGCTGGTCAGAAAGTTATAACACTGCTTGACACAGGTGCGACGCACAACTTCATAGATGCACGTTTGGTTGAGAAGCGTGGCATACAGACGGAAGAGTTTGAGGGCATTCGGGTTAAGGTAGCTGATGGATACACCCTCAAGTGTGATAGGAAAATAACTGATCTTCCGATGCAATTGAACAACTATGAGTTCAAGACTGAATTCTATGTTGTTAACATGGGGGATACTGATGTGGTGTTAGGGATGGCATGGCTTCATGATCTGGGTGAGTTCACACTCAATCTACGAGACATGGAGATGAAGTTCAAGGCTAATGGGAGACCCCATGTCATCAAAGCCATTAGAGACAGTAATCTGAGGATGGTATCGTACAGACGGATGGAGAGACTCATTCGTCATGACATGGTTGATTGGGCTGCAGAGTGTATGTTAATGCCAACATAGCAGGAGCAGCAGAAGACTGAGTACCATTTAGACATCCAGATACTGAGGACTAAACACTCCAAAGTGTTTAGCGACATTCCACCTGATAGACCTCCAGACAGAGGCACTGAGCATGTCATTGAGTTGGAGGAGGGCGCAAAGCCCATTATGATTACACCCTACAGGCATCCGAAACGACTCAAGGATGAGATTGAGAAGACCATCAATGAGTTATTGGCTATGGGACACATTAGACCTAGCAAGACACCTTTTGCTTCATCGGTTGTATTGGTGAAGAAGAAGGATGGGTCACTTCGGATGTGCATAGACTACCGCCAGCTAAACAAGAGGACGATTAAGAACAGGTACCCGATACCACGCATTGATGAGTTGATTGATGAGTTGCACGATGCTATCTTCTTTACGAAGATTGATTTGAGATCAAGGTACCACCAGATTCAGATGAGGGAGGAGGATATTGAGAAAACCGCTTTTAGGTGCCATTGTGGTCACTTTGAGTTCCTGGTTATGCCCTTCGGCTTAACCAATGCACCTGCCACCTTTCAGGCTACCATGAACAGGGTCTTCAGTTCTCAGCTGCGGAGATTTGTATTGGTCTTCTTCGACGACATTCTAGTTTACAGTAGGTCATGGGAGGAGCATCTGGCTCACTTAGATGCAGTTTTGGGTATCTTAGCAGATGAGTCTTTCTATGCTAAGGAATCCAAGTGTGAGCTCGGTATGGAGGAGTTGTTGTATCTGGGGCACATCATCAGTGCCAAGGGAGTGAGTATGGACCCTAAGAAAGTCCGAGCTATAGTTGAATGGCCGGTACCTGAGAACCTTACGCAACTCAGAGGTTTCATTGGGTTGTGTGCATTTTACAGGAGATTTGTTAGTGGGTTCTCACGTCACGCCGCACCCCTTACTGACTTGACAAAGAAGGGGGCTTTTACTTGGTCACCACAGGCGCAGGAGTGCTTTGACAGGTTTAAGGTGATCATGACTTCATGTCCAGTGCTAGCATTGCCTGACTTTACGAAGTCATTTGATTTATTCTGTGATGCCTCAGGAGAGGGCATTGGTGCCGTTTTGATGCAGGAGCGACATCCTATTGCTTTCGAGAGTAGGAAGCTTAGGGGTCCTGAGAGGTTCTACAGCATATACGACAAGGAGATGTTAGCCATTATGCATGCTTTGGCTAAGTTCAGGCAATACTTGGTAGGCAGCAAATTCAATGTTCGTACAGACCATAACAGCCTGAAACACTTCCTTGGACAGTGGGACTTGAATGAGAGGCAACAAAAATGGGTCAGTAAATTGCAGTCATATGACTTTGACATTACCTTCATTAAGGGGAAGCAGAATGTTGTAGCTGACGCCTTGTCTCGTAGACCTCAGTTGAATGCCATGGCACAGATCACAGAGGATTGGAGGCATCAGATCATTGCGGAGTATGCCAAGAACCCATGGGCTTCTAGCATTATTGACAGGACAGAGCAGGATGATAGGTATACTATTGTAGATGACTTGATCATTTACAAGGGGCGGATTTTTCTGGTTCCTGACTCTGAGATGAGGGTTACAGTTTTGAGAGCCTTTCATGACCTTCCTATGGCGGGCCATCCCGGGTACTATAAGACATATAAAATGATTTGGGAACGGTTTACTTGGAAAGGGCTGAAAACTGATGTGTTACAGTATGTCCGAGAGTGTTTTGTTTGCCAGCAGAACAAGCAGGAGCACACTTATCCTGCTGGATTGCTCCAACCACTTCCGATACCTGACAGGAAGTGGGAGTGTTTATCGATGGACTTTATCACAGGCTTGCCGAAAGCCCAAGGTAAAGATTGCATCTACGTAGTGGTTGATCGGTTGACTAAATATGCACATTTTTTCCCGATTACTACTACCTTCACAGCATCGCAGACTGCAGAGTTATTTTTCAGGGAGGTATTCCGGCTGCATGGGTTGCCTCGGACGATAGTCAGCGATAGAGACAGTCGGTTCATGAGCAACTTTTAGCAGGAATTGTTTAGGCTTTGTGGGACCGAACTGACACCGAGTACCAGCTACCATCCGCAGACAAATGGGCAGACAAAGATTGTCAATAAGTGGGTGGAAGGTTATTTGCGTAATTATATAGCTGGATAGCAGAGAGCTTGGGTGAGGTGGATCTATCTATGCGAGTATTGCTATAACTCGACTCACCACATGACGATACACTTGACACCCTTTATGGCCTTGTATGGGTATGAGGCGCCCAACCTTTTGGATTTGATATTGAGCGATAGCAGAGTACCGAGTGCAGGGGACATGATGCAGAGTCAGCAGGACATTTTGAGGTCTCTCTGAGACAATATCCAGCGGGCACAGAATCAGCAGAAGCAGTATGCTGATCAGAAGAGGGTTGAGCGTACTTTTGATGTGGGTGATATGGTTTACCTTATGTTGTAGCCGTATCGCCAGTCTACTCTGCGTAAGAGTGGGGCTGAGAAGCTGAAGCCTCGCTACTATGGTCCATTTCGTGTTGTCAGACGAGTGGGCGAGGTTGCTTATGAGTTGGACTTGCCAGCTGATAGCAAGGTCCATTGTGTTTCACGTTTCTCGCCTGAAAAAGGCATTGGGTCAGCATGTGATACCCTCTCCAGTTTTGCCACCCCTTGATGACGAAGGGAAGTTGATACTAGTACCTGAGGCCATCCTTGAGATGAGAGAGAGACACCTTAGGAGGCGGGTGATCAGGGAATATCTGATCAAGTGGAGAGATCTGCCAGTTGAGGATGCTACATGGGAGTCAGAGGAGATTTTACAGCATCCAAAGTTGAGGTTGCTTGAGGACAAGCAATTTCAGGGAGGGCGGACTGTGATGTCCCCATCCTAGTCAGCGCAGCTGGTTATGTGGTTAGCCTATTATGTCGATCCTCATAGGCTGACAGTTGTGTGCAGAGGTTCTTCTAAGGCAGTTACTCAGTGTTCTGTAGCTTCAGTGTTGCAGTTGTTTCAGGTTGGGCCTTCACAGAATCCTTCAGAGTGGGTTTTCAGAGACTTTCTATTTTTAGAAAGTCGGACAGGTGGAAGCTGCTATTTTGGGCAGGGCACCTGGTTCAGCTGTTTAGCTCAGAGTTGACCCAGTTTATCAGTTTGACAGTCAAATGGAGAAATATTGGAGCATTTAATGATTTAATGAGTAATTAATACTTTTGACTTTATATTAAAGTCACTTTATTAATTATTTAAATATTTAATTTAAAAGGGCGTATTATAAAGTATTTATTATACTTTATAATAAAGTGTTAATATTTAATATAATGAATATTTATTATTCATTAATGAAGGCGCCATTTATTAAATGTTTTTCTCCTAAGTCAAAGCGCAATAATTAATCATTTATTTAAGTGATTATTAAATGAAGGCATTGGGTCGAATTTTCAAGAAGGATATATATACACAGGAAAAGACAAATCGAATATTATGTTATGTTATTCCAATTTGTCTTATTTTGCTCTTTGTTTTGGAGTTTGCAAACCCTAGGGTTTCTGGCAAACGAATCATTTCTGGAGAACGGTACCTCTTCAGGAATTGGCAAACTGAGACTGCGAAATACCAGTTGAAGCTTGCATCTTGGTGATTTCATTCAGAAGTTGCAGTTGATCATATTGCATCGATTTCAGAAGGAGATTCAGAGAATATCATCAGTTAATAAAGGCGACCTATCAGAGAGTGATTTTATCAGAGACCTGGCATTCTTTATTGAGTCCGTACCACATTTATTATTGCTGCTGCTCAGGCCATACAGATCTGCACTTTCCAGGCCGTACTTTCTTTTCTTCAAGAGGAACGCATTCATCATTCATTCTTGGGCAGAGGGACCCAGTGCGCCTTGTATATCTGGAGATTTTCTTTGTTTGTGCTCGGAGATCAAAGTTGCTATACCATTTTTCTTCATTCATTTAATGCTGCTACAGCCGCAATCAGGTTCCTTAGAAAAAAATATTGTATTTCCTTCTTTGTTCAGTTTTGTTATTGTTAAGCTCAGGAAAATTGAATAAATAGATACGCCTCTATGTTCTGAACATTTCCTACGTTTTTCCATGGTCATGATTTTTTATGAATTTTCAAGCATTTATTTAGAAAATCGCAGCTCCTTGTATTTTCTCAAAAATCTATCAAAAACACAAAAAAACAGAAAACTTGCAAAAACAATACATACAGTTAGGGTTTCGGGGTTGAGAATCACCTGGATTCTTACAATCACATTGAAAACTTCCCCAAGTATGAATTTCTCATTTCCCATTGCTTGCTTGGACATTAAAATTTCATTCCATAGATGAACCTTGTCATCCATCTTGATCACACCATATACATTAAAGAGAAAGAAGGAAATATCAAAGAAACAAGTACTAACCTTCATGAGCAGCCAATTTGTGTGTGAGTAGACCAATTCCATCAAGGCTCATGTTGGTTTCCATAAAATTCCAAGACCACTTGTAGCCCCCAATGCCTCTTCATAGAAACTGCACCAACCTTTATAGTGCTTCAAAAAACTATCCACCATCTTCAACTTTAACTTAGTTTCATGTAAAATTATAATGTCAACCATTGCACTATCAAGATGGAACTTGGTCATGTGCCATCTACTAGGGGCATTTAAGCCCCTAACATTCCATGTGAGTATCTTCATGTCTCTCTAGATCAAGGGACTCCTCCCTCAGATCTTGAAAAATAGTTCTTGATTGTTGATTGGTCGGCTGACATGGTGAATTTTTCTCTTTGTTTATGTGTTTTACTCTCTCTTTGCTCCAAATCTACTAGTGTTGTTATTGAGCAACTTAGCAGAAAATTGGCTAATGCATCTGGAGTCAACAATATCCACATCCTCTCCACCATTGAAATCAGATATTCTTCTCTTTCCTCCCACTAATCTACTTCTACAATTTCAAAAAATCATTTGATTTGCTTCTTATGTCCATTGGAATGTTCTTTCACAAGTTTCCTATGCATTTAGCAACAGTTCACAAATTCAGAAACCACCATAATTCATTATTTTGGGACGACAAAAAGTTCTAGGTCCTAAAGACGCAGAGACCAAGTTTAAAAAGTTAAACCCATTGCTCAATGAGCTTATTACCTTATTGCTAGAAACTTGTGTCACAAATCACATTGGAAATAAGTAGCAGTGTGAATCTAAGTGGTGGCATATCACTATAAAGATATATTGTTTCAGGTAACATAAGGTTAGGGGGAAAACTTCCTTATTAAACTTCTTTACTAATGCTAATTGTCATTTATTATCAATAACTCCTACGCCAAAAAAAATGTACTAAAAAGAATGCCCCAATGAAATTTCATAGAAATGCTACAAGGAATCAAGACAGTCATTGGCCTCATCATCTTTCCAATCAGTTAGCCACAGGACCTTCTGGGCATTGCAACCTATTTCTAGCCTCTAGCAAACAATTATGAACCTCTATCTCTGTGTGATGGAAGTTATCTGATGAGAAAATTTCATATAGAAGATAATAAGTTGGGGGCAAAATCACATATACAATCATTAATTATGAAATATTGATGCTGCATAAGGACCAAGATAGTTAAAAAGGTTTCAATAACTTCCACGAGATCAACAAACTTTATGGGATCACCAAAAAACATTGCAGAAGTGAGAAACTGCTAAAAAAGCAGATAAAGGAGGTTTAAGATTTAGCTCAAGTGCCTAATGATGCTTTTTTATGTGAAGGTTGATCCTCCTAATGTTAATTTTGATGGCATTTTTCCATGTTTTCTCTAATCTCGTCTCTTTAAAGAAGGTAAGCATAGAGTCCATTTAGAGACTGTCCAAGCAGCTAGCTTGAACATAATAGGTGGCGCAGTATGTAGTGTCACTCTATTTCTACAAACCCCTCAAGTAAAACCCAACACCCCAATTGGTGTTTCAATGTGGATTTACAAGTAAAAGTAAAGTGATCCATGTCCTTCACATTCTTCATCAAGAATCCATCTGCCACTCTTACACTTGTGTTGGTGTGGGGTATTATGTTGGTGTGAGGCTGTGAGCTACCCCTCAATTAGGCTCATTTTCATTTTCCTCCTAAGCTTTGAGCATATGTATGTTTTTTTATCATGTCCATATATAAGTTTGATTCGGTGAAGTGAAAACCTGCTGAAAGAGGAGATAAAGGAAGTTAAGTTTGAGTTCAAGTCCCTAATGTTCCTTTTTAATCTGAGGGTTGATCCTTTTAATGTTAATTTTGATGGCAAGTTCCCATGTTTTCTCTGAACTTGCCTCCTTAACAAAAGTAAGAATAAAATTCACCTAGAGTTGTCCAATCAGCTAGCTTGAATGTCATCATATAATATATGATATAGCACCACTGTGTAATGTCCCCATTTTAGGGTTCTCTTGCTTTGCAATTGAAGATGGTTTTTTGGGTTTGTGTCTACTTGATCAGAAGGGTAACCCGAAGATACCAATGAGCTCAAATGGTTTAGAGGAGTTATTTGATGCTTTCAGATGTTGTTTCCAACCTCTGGTTTGGCCTCCAAGATTCTTGGAGGGAGTTTCAATTTATAGAAAGTCGCTCGATCAGTTTCGTTTATCATTATTATTCATCAAATCATTCCTATGCAGTCAGTTTTTTATTTTGATGTATTCCGGCAGTTTCCGCAAAATGAGTATATTAATGGCTATATTTTAATTAATTTACTAAGGTTGCTAAATATTATTTAAAATATTTAAAAGTTACCTTAGTGTTATAACTTGTCAGAACCGGGATGAAATATTTTAAATCATGGATATATTAACGAGGACCTTGTGTGTCAAATTATCATTATTTTAATAAAAAGCCCTTTTTTGGAGTTAAAGGGGACTTTTAATTAAAAAGTGAATTTAAAATAGAAGTTTTGGAGAGTTTTGCAAAAAAAGTATAAAAGGAGGTTATGAGAGCTCATTTGGGCATGTTGGAGTTTATTTTGTTTCTCTTGTCGAAACCCTTGTGTTTTGAGAAATTGAACCTAGTTCATCTCAGCCTTTGGAAGGACGAAAACCCTCTTGAAAAAGATCAGTTTCGGTGGTGAAACGATTCCACCCTAGCTAGTTCGTGGGGAAAATCACTCAAGTTTTCCAATTGTGCAACAAAGGCAAATTTGTGAGTCTCCTACGGAGACAAATTTGGGGTGAACAATTATCTTCTGTGCTAAGCTATGTTCCACGCCCTATCGGGGACGGGGACGGGGGGACGGCAGGGGACGCGTTTTCGGGACGTTTCCTAAGGGGCAATTTTTAGGGGACGGCAGGGGACGGCGACATACAAAATACATATATATATATGATTTTTTCAAAATTTATTAGTATATTAGAGAGAGAGAGAGGGAAAGAGATAGATATTTCAATAAATTAATAATTGATAACAACAATATCAATATGTAAGTAAATCACGAGAGTAGTACTATAACAGCATAAGAAATGTCATTAAAGCATTATAAAATTTATCACAGCAGTATAAAACATCAATAAAACCATGATTTATCAATATCCAAATGTCTCAAACATGTATCCAAAAGTCTCAAAGTTCAAACATGAAAATCAAAAGATTAAAAAAATCGAAATTTTAAAGTTTTTTAAATTTTTAACAGTTTTGCCTACAGGGGACGGCTAGCTGTCCCCAATCTGTACCGGGGACGAGGGGACGTCCCCAAACGACAGGAAACGTTTCCTGGCGTTTCCTCTTGATTTTGCTATTTCGGGGACGGCAGGGGGACGTCCCCTTTGCGTCCCCCCGTCCCCAGGACGGCAGGGGACGGGGACGGGGGGTTTTGGGGCAAGGGACGCGTCCCCGTGTAACACAGGTGCTAAGTGTAAAGGTCTGCATTGATTTATTGAATATCGGTAAGGGTTTTGATGCAAGTTGAGTTGGGACGACTACCTATTGTTTAGCTGAGTCATGGAAGACAAAATAAAGGTTTGGCATGAATTTTCTAGAATATAGTCTTTGTATTATTGCTGGCCACCATTAATACTGCTGTTACTATTGTGTGAGGAGTTGTGGCTGTGCCTTAAGTTTCCTACAGTGATATTTCAAACTTCAATGAGAGTCTGAGGCTGATGCATGAATGTTTGGGGGTAGCAAAGGTGATTTCTGGGTCGTGGAACTGTGCAAAATCCCACACACTTTCCTATAGCTGCTGGTTCTACGTTCATGACTGCTCAGATTGAGGCGTTTGGTCTCCAATCAGCATTTCATTAATTCCTAGCTTCATATCTGTGCATTGAGACTAGGTTAGAGGGGTCTACTAACTTCATCGTGAGCTCACAGTTCAGAATAGTGAGTTTATATCAGATGGGGATCTTTCGCAGTGGTTGTGTGGGAGTATTTGCCTCAATTAGCTTGAACATTGGTCGCTTGGAGTGGGAGGTGCCTTGGTGTGAAGATTGCTCAGTCCTACATTCATATGCAAGGTGGTTCGAGTGACTATATGGCCCAGGCATGAGCATACTCCAGGTCTGATCTGAGATATATAATTATCTGTACTCCGTTATTGTTGTTGTTATTCAATCTGTTAGTGAACTGTTCTTCATACATTGTTGTAGCTCATTCTGAGCATCAAACATTTGCATATTTGCTTCATAATATTGCCCAGATTGATTTTGCTTAAGACTGTAGCTTTATCTCTGCTCTGTAATATTGTATGATAGTCAGATAAGAAAAGATGAAACGGTGAAGTTTGATCATTAAATTTGTTTATGCATTTTTATTTGAATATCATCATGTTATTGGCAATGGAATGAAACATGTTTGGCAAAAATGAAACATCTATCAAATTGAAAACAAATGCAAAAACTACATTCATTTTGGAAGGGATTTTTACAGTGGTATCAAAGCCATTGATTCTGCCACCCAGTGGGATTTAATACCAAATTTGTATAGCAGAAAATTCAGACCAAAATTTCAGTTGGGCATCATGGCTACTCTCAGTGATCCAATGAACTCTTTACTTGAATCTATGAAGCAAAATCAGGTTGATTTTGAAAAGAGATGAAATACGTGGTGGAAAGAATGGGAGGCTATCAGAGTCTTTCAAGAGAAGCTGAAACTTATAGGTGAGAAGTTAGAACACTTACCTCAGTCAAAAGAAGTTATTCTCAGCACATTGGAGGAAGCAGGAAATTGTCTATGCAAGGTTGATCAGTTACCTTCTCAGTCGATGTGTCAGGCTATGACTCCATTGGTGCACTCTTTGGTTAAGCCAGTGCTTGTGAGACATCAAGATGAAGAGGCAAGACTCGCAGTTGTCACTTGCATTAGTGAAGTCACAAGAATTATAGCCCCTGAAGCACCCTATGATGATGACATTATGAGGGAGATATTTCAACTAATTGTGAAGAGCTTACATGGGTTACATGATGTCAAAATCCCTACCTTTGGAAAGAGAGTTAAAATTTTAGAAATCATGGCAAGGGTTAGGTCATGTGTCTTTATGACTGATCTCAGGTGTGATGATTTGGTTCTTCAAATGTTCCATTGCTTCTTGACCAAAATCAGAAAACGACATTCAGACAATGTTAAAATAAGTATGCGAACTATTTTGTCCCTGATTTTAGATGAAGATGATGATATTTGCAAGCAGTTGCACTCGGATTTGTTGGTCATTTGGAGAAAGGAGCAACGTGTCTCAACCACAGCTTATGATTTCTCAAAAAGATTGGTTGAGTAAAAATTGAGAAGTTCAAGGAACAGTTGACTAAAGAAAAACTAATCTCATTTGGTATACAAGTCCCAAGATCACCCAAAAAGAGCAAAAACCAAATGAGAAGAGAGAAGTGTTGTTTTGCATGTCAAGGGGATTGGACTCCTAATCACATATGTGGGCTCAATGAGGAAGATGGAACCAACATAGTGTTGTTCCAACAAGAAGACACTTTGGGATGCAACGAAAAGGAATTAATTGATGATACAAGTAAAGGTTACACAAGTCTCCTAGTGGGTGATTTGGAGATCATGTTTGATAAGTCTTGTGAAAAATTGGATCCTTTTGATGGTTCCAAGTGTGATTCTAACATTGTCCCACTTTATCTACATGAAAATGCATGACATCATCCAGTGAGTGAGTTGAGTTGGATGATGAGTACAAAGAGCAAACTGAGCCCTCTTGTGTTATAACACCAAATGACAGTATTGAAGATGATTTTGTGTGTGGGACTAACGCTACCCTAGTACCAAATCAGCAAGTGTGCAAGGATGATGATGTAAAAGAAGACAGTTGTGTGAGTCAAGTGCTTCCAAACCAATCTAATGATTCTTCATGTGAAGCAGAAGTTGTTCATAAGTCCGATAGTCCACATAATCTAGAGAACCAATTGAAGATTAATGAAGATAAGATTGTTGCAGCGTTGACACATTATGTTACTTCCCACCCTAATTTCTCTTATGAATGTTTCTACTTCTAATAATTAAGCTTTGGCATGTTTTGAAGTAAGTTAAACAATATATGAATAGTAAATTCAATGAAATGTGTAAATTCAAAGTTGATTTGAATTCTGAATATGATCTAAGTTTATGATGTTTTACTACAACAAAGTTGTATAAACTACTATTTTTTCCTTGTTGTTTATTACAAGAAATTGATATTGTGGTTTGGATCAGATGATGATTAGATAATAACGGACTAACTACCTAATTTTGGTGGAGTATGATGCAGGACAAATCAAGCCTCGATGGGACAAAGAGGGAAAACATCATCCGTAAGAAAGGGAACGTTCGGAAGTCTCAAGTGCCATCTAAGTTCGGTATTGTAATGTGAATATCGGTCAACCTAAGTCTTGGACTTTTCCATCCGTTGGGTAACAAGTAATCATGCCGAGGACGTCTTATTCCAAGTTGAGGTGTTATGTCGTGGGATACCTTGTCATTTAATATCTTATAATCTATCAAATTATAATTACTGTTAGCTATATTTTATATATATATATACAATCATCACTCCCGTTTCGTGGAATATAAATAAAATTATTAATAATTATACAATATAATCCTAACCTCTTGTCAAGCTCTTTGAATTTTATAGCCATCTTCCTTAATGCTAAGTATAGGCAAATTTGATGTTATATTATATCAAAAGTTATAATGCCGACAAGATTTCTAACCCTTTGTCGAGCTATAATCATAAAATATTTGTGCCTTGTTAAATAAAATGGCATCAACTTTAACCATGCGTGGCGAACTTGGTATTGATTTAATATGTTTTAAAAAGAAGCTCTCACGGGAGTTGGAGATTATGAAATCGAAGATTTCTAATGTTTTAAAAATAATTAAATCTGCTTAAATCTTTGCCATCAGCGTTTTTGCCAAAGCTTTTCTCTGCCTCCATCATCGAGTTCATTCTGCCACGAAAGCCATATCAGCTAGGACGCGATGATTCCTGGTGATGGCACCTAGATTTGCCAACCAAATCTTGGAGGTAAAAAGTTGGAGAAATTTGCTAAAATGAAAAAAAAAAAAGTGCACGGGAGTAAAAACCATCTGCATGCTTCTTTGTGCACGGGTGAAAAGGATAACCGATTTTCTAAACTGGTTCTTGCAATAGGATTCAGGGGATTTAAAATCGAAATCTAGAGGTTGAGACAGGGTTTTAGAGAAGGAGAGGTTAGGACGAACGATAGCAACTTCTAATGCCATTTTTAGCTCGAAGAGGATTACTTAAAAAAAACCGCCAGTAGAGACTGAGTGTGGGAGCTGAGAACCATTTATGACTGATGAACCTAAAGTCTACCAAAGGAGATTGCCAGTAGCTAAGGAGAGTCGATTATGGGTCCCTGAATCACCAATTAGAGTTTCAGGTAATCACGTTGGTGGAGTTCTTATTTATTAATTCTTTAAGAACAGAATAAAAGAATATGCATTGAAGTTCTTAGAGTATAATTTTTGAGTGAGCTCATGCGAACTTGTTTGAATAACTGGTAAACAGAAAAACTTTGAACGTGCTATTGCTTTCATCTTGCAAATACTTTGAATTCTTCTTGCTCTTTCCACTGTTCTCTCTCTCTGCTTTATTCTTCTCTACGAAGGTGATACTGGGAAACAAAAAAGTTAGAAAAGAAATCAAGACTGGAACGAAAGAATAAGTTGTATGGATTTAGACACCTCCTTGAAGTAACACCAATTTATTTAGCGGAAAATAAAGATGTTGTCTGTGTCAAAACTCTACCTCAGAAATTTCTTTTCTCTATTATGTGTGCTGCCTTAAGCGTAATGGACTTAGCTTCCATAGTAGATTTTCACATGAAAAGATAATTCATTTGGTCTTAAACTCTTCAAAATTCACTCTGTATGAATCTTGCCCAAATGTTTCTCCCTCGCTGCTTATCTGTTGTGATTCTTGAAATCAATTTCCTTCTAAACCCTATATTCTAAGTACGCTTAAAAGACTGACTTAATCATAGAAAACTACTAAAAGGGTCTGCAGGAGGCCTCAAACTTGCTGAGGTTCAAAAATTGACCTGATATGCTTAATAATTTAGGGATATATGAATATAACAATGTAGAGTCATTATCTCGAAGAAAGCTATATTTGCATGCTTGAATTTCCTTTAGTGGATAGCTAAAAGAGGCCATGAACATGTGCTTTCTATACCGGAAAATAGGAAGGTTGACGAGCTTAGACCTTTAGGTCACATTAAAGCAAAGAAGACTCTTGCAATGAATAAACTTGAAAAAGGTTCCAGGAGGAACAAGAAGCTCTTGAACCCTAGTTTGTAACCAAAAACGGACAACTAGTGGGACGGAGAGTTAATACCTCGGTTTGTGTATTGCACTTGAAAGTTAGATAGGACAGTTGGTCCATCAAACCCTAGAAGTGGTGATAGGGCCTGATAACCGGGCAGGATAGGTAGTCCAAAAAAGCCCTAGGTCAAATGCTTATCCAAGTCGAGCAAGGTGGTGAACTAAGACTGCGTTTTGCAGCAAAGTATAATTGTACTAAACTATGGCCATAGTTGGGTGTCGTAGCCACACGTGCACTTGTTGTTCACAGTAACTCAGATACCTAAACAAACCTGAGTTGACGTACTAAGTAGGAAGGTATCCTTAGTAGTGCGTCAAGGTTAGTTGGGTAGAGTAACACCAAAGCTCAGATGGCAAATGGGACAACCTTGCGTAACCTTTCGTTGAAGGGCAGGGCCACTTCCAGTCAGGAAGTGTGCGGGGGACCGCTTAAGTCTGTGATTGGAGGAAAAGCAGTCAAATGATAATTTTCCTCTCGACAGTGGCACGCCGAGTCTTGGATAGCGCATGAAACAGATAAGGTTATTTGACTCTCACTTTATTGCTCTTTATTTATCATGAACAGTATTATGAAAGATTAATGTTTCTTACATGATGATTGAGATGCTAATACTTCTCTTCCTTGTAATGAAATTGAGTTTAAGGAGTTGTAGCATTCTGACTTCCTTCATAAAAAAAAAATAAGATTCTCTTTCTTATGTACTAATTTGTTATATTGGTTTGAATTATAACAACTATTTTGTGTTCGTAAGAATTAGACTGTTACATGTGGTATCAGAGCGGGGTTAAGCACTCGGACCTAGGAGCTCATTGCGTAGAGCTTGTGCATGATTGTGTAACTAATCCTTGTAAACATTGTGTCAAAAAATGGTTCAAACTAAGCAGACCGCCAGGAAGTCAATTGCAGGAAATGCACGATACTCACAAGCAAAGAAGGCGAGGGCAGCTTTGACCCAAACCATTGAGGGAACCAATGTAGAAGGAGAAGCCTGGCTAGGGGAGGAAGAAACCTTCTCCCATGCAATGGAAAGAATTAAAGACGAAAGAGCAGAAATAAAACTAGTTGTTCGAATGCATGTCGATGCAGTAGCAACCATAGTTGCACAGACATCAACCTCTAAACCTAAGCCGATCAAACCACTTCCTGAGAATGTGTCCAGTAAATTCAAACCACTTCCTGAGAATGTACCCAATGAATGCAGCGCTAATAACCCATTTGGGAATCCTCGAAGAGAAGTTGAGCGCTCGTGCGCGCTTCATTTTGTTGAGATCATTGTAATAAGCTTCGATGAGTCAGAAGGGTAGACACCCTCCGCTCCTATTCGGAAATGAATCTTTGTTATTAAAACTCTGTAATGAATAAAAGTACAATTTCTAGCTAAAACATGAATTATGAAATAAACAATGATTATTACTTTCCTTAAGCACTTGTTGAATGTTATGAAAATTATGTGAATTAAAGAAGATAATTGCTCTCAAACTATAATAGAAACTTTAATGAAACTTCAGGCAAAGGCCGATAATAATACAATGGAGCACGCTCCGAGTAACCAAGAGCATAATCGGGAGACGAGGCAGGCCTCCGAGAATTTGGAGGCAAAGATGGATCGTATGCTAGCACTCCTACAGGAAACTCGGGCCAGGGTGGATCATTTGGAGAGAGGCCGAACTAAAAGGGATCCCACTTTTGAGGATGAAACTGGAAGTTGCCATATGGATATTGATCAAAGTGATCTTGACAACTCCAATATGGGGTCTAGAACATATGATAGGGAAAGGGAACAATTGGCACGTGAATTAGCCCAGTGACATGAAGAAAGTGATCCCACCCAAGTTCGATGGATCGGATTCTAGCAATGCTGCCAAATCCTAGCTAATAGAGATGGAGAAATATTT
This sequence comes from Sequoiadendron giganteum, assembly GCA_007115665.2. NCBI lineage: Eukaryota > Viridiplantae > Streptophyta > Pinopsida > Cupressales > Cupressaceae > Sequoiadendron > Sequoiadendron giganteum. The sequence goes on along the minus strand of CM021102.1, from coordinate 425,135,653 downwards.
TGAAATACAGAATTATTCTGAATAACAGTTGGCAGGAGAAGCGTCCACTTGGTGGACCAACAAAAAGATGGAGTTGGGCCTTAATGTAAGACGACTTGCTTGGGATGAATTCGTTACTATTTTCAGACAAAGGTGGTTGCCGCAATTATATTATGACCAGAAGATGATGGATTTCCAAAATCTAAAGCAAGGGGACATGATAGTTAATCAGTACTGAGAAAAATTCACTCGTCTCCTGTAGTATGTGCCACAATACCAAAAAGATGAAAGGTTTTGCATTAGGAAATTTATCATGGGCTTGAATGCCCAGATTGGTGGAGAGGTAGACATTCATGGTCCTACCACAATGGACCAAGTTTACCAAAAGGCGGTTAAACAAGAACAGAGGCTGAAATCTCCGGCCTCTTATAGGGAGAAAAATCGGAAGAAGTATAACTGGAACCAATCATCCCAGACCTTCAAGAAGAAGGGAGAAAGACCTGAACACCAAAAGAAAGGGGGCAAAGGACCTCGTGAGGATAAAAGGGAAGATCGTAGAGATAGGAGCATGAATAAGTAGAACAATAATGGTAGCAGGAATCGAGAAACAGTTGAGAAACAAGTGGAGAAACGAGGACCGCCTGGGGGTTGTTTCACTTGCGGAGGGGACCACTATGCTAACCAGTGTCCCACAAAAACAACAGGTCCTCCATCTTGAGGAAATCCTTTGCCGTCGTAGCGAACTGCCTTCCAGCAGTAGATCCATGCAGTTTTGGATAACAGACAAGCGGAGTATCAAATAACGCCTATTGAGACATCAGGTATGTTGTTCAGCACACCCATTTCAATTTTAATTGATACCAAAGCAATAGAAAGTTTTGTGTCACCTAAAATTTTAGGTAGAATTTCTAGAAGAGCGGTTTATATGCAAAACTCTTGGTTAGTGGAATATGCAAACTAGTCGAAAGCTCAGGTAGAGCAATGTTTGTTTGAGGCTAGGGTAGACTTACCCAATTTTTCAACTGAAGTTAACCTCTATGTGGCCCCCTTGGGATCCTATGATGTTATTCTTGGAATCAATTGGTTATGGAGACATAGGGAAAAGGTGGATTGTTTTACAAAAACAGTCGAATGTCTAGATGAACTAGGGAAGAAAGTTGTCATTCAAGGTACTGAAAGACCAGTGAGGCTAAGGCAGATCTCAGCTATGCAGCTTAAGAGAGCTAAACGCAGGGCTTGCCAGTTATTTGCAATTAAGATGGAGGAATTAGAAGAGCCAAGTGAAATCCACGAAATTATTTTCTTTAATGATTTGAATTTTTATGAAGCCCAGAAAACTTCACTAGGGGATTGTAGAGGAAACTCAAAGAGGAAAGAATCGGAATGGGATAAGTGGTGCAGGAGCACCCATAGATTGCCTCAGGGTATTTTAGGACGTTGTCCTAGACAACTTTTGTTGTCTAGGACAACTATGCAATTTCCTTTGTGTTTGTGCCTTAGTGGCATTTTTGATTGAGAGTTGGTCATCTGATGAAGGTCATGTTGACCATTGCATAGGCTCAAGGGTTTTGCTCAAGTAAGGTTTAGACTTTTTAGACCTTTTAGGAGTTTCTTTTCTAAATTTTGCAAATA
>CM021102.1:425120092-425133942 GCA_007115665.2 Sequoiadendron giganteum | reverse complement strand
TTATGAGTTGGACTTTCTAGCTGATAGCAAGGTCCATAATGTGTTTCACGTTTCTCGCCTGAAAAAGGCATTGGGTCAACATGTGATACCCTCTCCAGTTTTGCCACCCCTTGATGATGAAGGGAAGTTGATACTAGTACCTGAGGCCATCCTTGAGATGAGAGAGAGACACCTTAGGAGGCGGGTGATCAGGGATCAGGGAATATCTGATCAAGTGGAGAGATCTGCCAGTTGAGGATGCTACATGGGAGTCAGAGGAGATTTTACAGCATCCAGAGTTGAGATTGCTTGAGGACAAGCAATTTCAAGGAGGGCGGACTGTGATGTCCCCATCCTAGTCAGCGCAACTGGTTATGTGGTTAGCCTATTATGTCGATCCTCGTAGGCTGACAGTTGTGTGCAGAGGATCTTCTGAGGCAGTTACTCAGTGTTCTGTAGCTTCAGTGTTGCAATTGTTTCAGGTTGGGCCTTCACAGAATCCTTCAGAGTGGGTTTTCAGAGACTTTCTATTTTTAGAAAGTCGGACAGGCGGAAGCTGCTATTTTGGGCAGGGCACCTGGTTCAGCTGTTTAGCTCAGAGTTGACCCAGTTTATCAGTTGACAGTCAGATGGAGAAATATTGGAGCATTTAATGATTTAATGAGTAATTAATACTTTTGACTTTATATTAAAGTCACTTTATTAATTATTTAAATATTTAATTTAAAAGGGCATATTATAAAGTATTTATTATACTTTATAATAAAGTGTTAATATTTAATATAATGAATATTTATTATTCATTAATGAAGGCGCCATTTATTAAATGTTTTTCTCCTAAGTCAAAGCGCAATAATTAATCATTTATTTAAGTGATTATTAAATGAAGGCATTGGGTCGATTTTTCAAGAAGGATATATATACACAGGAAAAGACAAATCGAATATTATGTTATGTTATTCCAATTTGTATTTGCTCTGAGTTAAGTTTTGACCCTAGAGTTTTAGCAGACGAATAATTCTGAGAGAGCCGGTACCTCTTCAGAATTATGAGGCAGGGCTACGAAATACAGGTTGAAGCATCTTGGTGACCTATTCAGAGTTGGTTGATCATATTATGTTCAGAGATTGAGAATATCATCGATTAATAAAATGAGCCTCTCAGTGATTTTTTATATGGAGACCTGGCATTCTTTATTGAGTCCGTACCACATTTATTATTGCTGCTGCTCAGGCCATACAGATCTGCACTTTCCAGGCCGTACTTTCTTTTCTTCAAGAGGAACGCATTCATCATTCATTCTTGGGCAGAGGGACCCAGTGCGCCTTGTATATCTGGAGATTTTCTTTGTTTGTGCTCGGAGATCAAAGTTGCTATACCATTTTTCTTCATTCATTTAATGCTGCTACAGCCGCAATCAGGTTCCTTAGAAAAAAATATTGTATTTCCTTCTTTGTTCAGTTTTGTTATTGTTAAGCTCAGGAAAATTGAATAAATAGATACGCCTCTATGTTCTGAACATTTCCTACGTTTTTCCATGGTCATGATTTTTTATGAATTTTCAAGCATTTATTTAGAAAATCGCAGCTCCTTGTATTTTCTCAAAAATCTATCAAAAACACAAAAAAACAGAAAACTTGCAAAAACAATACATACAGTTAGGGTTTCGGGGTTGAGAATCACCTGGATTCTTACAATCACATTGAAAACTTCCCCAAGTATGAATTTCTCATTTCCCATTGCTTGCTTGGACATTAAAATTTCATTCCATAGATGAACCTTGTCATCCATCTTGATCACACCATATACATTAAAGAGAAAGAAGGAAATATCAAAGAAACAAGTACTAACCTTCATGAGCAGCCAATTTGTGTGTGAGTAGACCAATTCCATCAAGGCTCATGTTGGTTTCCATAAAATTCCAAGACCACTTGTAGCCCCCAATGCCTCTTCATAGAAACTGCACCAACCTTTATAGTGCTTCAAAAAACTATCCACCATCTTCAACTTTAACTTAGTTTCATGTAAAATTATAATGTCAACCATTGCACTATCAAGATGGAACTTGGTCATGTGCCATCTACTAGGGGCATTTAAGCCCCTAACATTCCATGTGAGTATCTTCATGTCTCTCTAGATCAAGGGACTCCTCCCTCAGATCTTGAAAAATAGTTCTTGATTGTTGATTGGTCGGCTGACATGGTGAATTTTTCTCTTTGTTTATGTGTTTTACTCTCTCTTTGCTCCAAATCTACTAGTGTTGTTATTGAGCAACTTAGCAGAAAATTGGCTAATGCATCTGGAGTCAACAATATCCACATCCTCTCCACCATTGAAATCAGATATTCTTCTCTTTCCTCCCACTAATCTACTTCTACAATTTCAAAAAATCATTTGATTTGCTTCTTATGTCCATTGGAATGTTCTTTCACAAGTTTCCTATGCATTTAGCAACAGTTCACAAATTCAGAAACCACCATAATTCATTATTTTGGGACGACAAAAAGTTCTAGGTCCTAAAGACGCAGAGACCAAGTTTAAAAAGTTAAACCCATTGCTCAATGAGCTTATTACCTTATTGCTAGAAACTTGTGTCACAAATCACATTGGAAATAAGTAGCAGTGTGAATCTAAGTGGTGGCATATCACTATAAAGATATATTGTTTCAGGTAACATAAGGTTAGGGGGAAAACTTCCTTATTAAACTTCTTTACTAATGCTAATTGTCATTTATTATCAATAACTCCTACGCCAAAAAAAATGTACTAAAAAGAATGCCCCAATGAAATTTCATAGAAATGCTACAAGGAATCAAGACAGTCATTGGCCTCATCATCTTTCCAATCAGTTAGCCACAGGACCTTCTGGGCATTGCAACCTATTTCTAGCCTCTAGCAAACAATTATGAACCTCTATCTCTGTGTGATGGAAGTTATCTGATGAGAAAATTTCATATAGAAGATAATAAGTTGGGGGCAAAATCACATATACAATCATTAATTATGAAATATTGATGCTGCATAAGGACCAAGATAGTTAAAAAGGTTTCAATAACTTCCACGAGATCAACAAACTTTATGGGATCACCAAAAAACATTGCAGAAGTGAGAAACTGCTAAAAAAGCAGATAAAGGAGGTTTAAGATTTAGCTCAAGTGCCTAATGATGCTTTTTTATGTGAAGGTTGATCCTCCTAATGTTAATTTTGATGGCATTTTTCCATGTTTTCTCTAATCTCGTCTCTTTAAAGAAGGTAAGCATAGAGTCCATTTAGAGACTGTCCAAGCAGCTAGCTTGAACATAATAGGTGGCGCAGTATGTAGTGTCACTCTATTTCTACAAACCCCTCAAGTAAAACCCAACACCCCAATTGGTGTTTCAATGTGGATTTACAAGTAAAAGTAAAGTGATCCATGTCCTTCACATTCTTCATCAAGAATCCATCTGCCACTCTTACACTTGTGTTGGTGTGGGGTATTATGTTGGTGTGAGGCTGTGAGCTACCCCTCAATTAGGCTCATTTTCATTTTCCTCCTAAGCTTTGAGCATATGTATGTTTTTTTATCATGTCCATATATAAGTTTGATTCGGTGAAGTGAAAACCTGCTGAAAGAGGAGATAAAGGAAGTTAAGTTTGAGTTCAAGTCCCTAATGTTCCTTTTTAATCTGAGGGTTGATCCTTTTAATGTTAATTTTGATGGCAAGTTCCCATGTTTTCTCTGAACTTGCCTCCTTAACAAAAGTAAGAATAAAATTCACCTAGAGTTGTCCAATCAGCTAGCTTGAATGTCATCATATAATATATGATATAGCACCACTGTGTAATGTCCCCATTTTAGGGTTCTCTTGCTTTGCAATTGAAGATGGTTTTTTGGGTTTGTGTCTACTTGATCAGAAGGGTAACCCGAAGATACCAATGAGCTCAAATGGTTTAGAGGAGTTATTTGATGCTTTCAGATGTTGTTTCCAACCTCTGGTTTGGCCTCCAAGATTCTTGGAGGGAGTTTCAATTTATAGAAAGTCGCTCGATCAGTTTCGTTTATCATTATTATTCATCAAATCATTCCTATGCAGTCAGTTTTTTATTTTGATGTATTCCGGCAGTTTCCGCAAAATGAGTATATTAATGGCTATATTTTAATTAATTTACTAAGGTTGCTAAATATTATTTAAAATATTTAAAAGTTACCTTAGTGTTATAACTTGTCAGAACCGGGATGAAATATTTTAAATCATGGATATATTAACGAGGACCTTGTGTGTCAAATTATCATTATTTTAATAAAAAGCCCTTTTTTGGAGTTAAAGGGGACTTTTAATTAAAAAGTGAATTTAAAATAGAAGTTTTGGAGAGTTTTGCAAAAAAAGTATAAAAGGAGGTTATGAGAGCTCATTTGGGCATGTTGGAGTTTATTTTGTTTCTCTTGTCGAAACCCTTGTGTTTTGAGAAATTGAACCTAGTTCATCTCAGCCTTTGGAAGGACGAAAACCCTCTTGAAAAAGATCAGTTTCGGTGGTGAAACGATTCCACCCTAGCTAGTTCGTGGGGAAAATCACTCAAGTTTTCCAATTGTGCAACAAAGGCAAATTTGTGAGTCTCCTACGGAGACAAATTTGGGGTGAACAATTATCTTCTGTGTAACTGCTAAGTGTAAAGGTCTGCATTGATTTATTGAATATCGGTAAGGGTTTTGATGCAAGTTGAGTTGGGACGACTACCTATTGTTTAGCTGAGTCATGGAAGACAAAATAAAGGTTTGGCATGAATTTTCTAGAATATAGTCTTTGTATTATTGCTGGCCACCATTAATACTGCTGTTACTATTGTGTGAGGAGTTGTGGCTGTGCCTTAAGTTTCCTACAGTGATATTTCAAACTTCAATGAGAGTCTGAGGCTGATGCATGAATGTTTGGGGGTAGCAAAGGTGATTTCTGGGTCGTGGAACTGTGCAAAATCCCACACACTTTCCTATAGCTGCTGGTTCTACGTTCATGACTGCTCAGATTGAGGCGTTTGGTCTCCAATCAGCATTTCATTAATTCCTAGCTTCATATCTGTGCATTGAGACTAGGTTAGAGGGGTCTACTAACTTCATCGTGAGCTCACAGTTCAGAATAGTGAGTTTATATCAGATGGGGATCTTTCGCAGTGGTTGTGTGGGAGTATTTGCCTCAATTAGCTTGAACATTGGTCGCTTGGAGTGGGAGGTGCCTTGGTGTGAAGATTGCTCAGTCCTACATTCATATGCAAGGTGGTTCGAGTGACTATATGGCCCAGGCATGAGCATACTCCAGGTCTGATCTGAGATATATAATTATCTGTACTCCGTTATTGTTGTTGTTATTCAATCTGTTAGTGAACTGTTCTTCATACATTGTTGTAGCTCATTCTGAGCATCAAACATTTGCATATTTGCTTCATAATATTGCCCAGATTGATTTTGCTTAAGACTGTAGCTTTATCTCTGCTCTGTAATATTGTATGATAGTCAGATAAGAAAAGATGAAACGGTGAAGTTTGATCATTAAATTTGTTTATGCATTTTTATTTGAATATCATCATGTTATTGGCAATGGAATGAAACATGTTTGGCAAAAATGAAACATCTATCAAATTGAAAACAAATGCAAAAACTACATTCATTTTGGAAGGGATTTTTACAGTGGTATCAAAGCCATTGATTCTGCCACCCAGTGGGATTTAATACCAAATTTGTATAGCAGAAAATTCAGACCAAAATTTCAGTTGGGCATCATGGCTACTCTCAGTGATCCAATGAACTCTTTACTTGAATCTATGAAGCAAAATCAGGTTGATTTTGAAAAGAGATGAAATACGTGGTGGAAAGAATGGGAGGCTATCAGAGTCTTTCAAGAGAAGCTGAAACTTATAGGTGAGAAGTTAGAACACTTACCTCAGTCAAAAGAAGTTATTCTCAGCACATTGGAGGAAGCAGGAAATTGTCTATGCAAGGTTGATCAGTTACCTTCTCAGTCGATGTGTCAGGCTATGACTCCATTGGTGCACTCTTTGGTTAAGCCAGTGCTTGTGAGACATCAAGATGAAGAGGCAAGACTCGCAGTTGTCACTTGCATTAGTGAAGTCACAAGAATTATAGCCCCTGAAGCACCCTATGATGATGACATTATGAGGGAGATATTTCAACTAATTGTGAAGAGCTTACATGGGTTACATGATGTCAAAATCCCTACCTTTGGAAAGAGAGTTAAAATTTTAGAAATCATGGCAAGGGTTAGGTCATGTGTCTTTATGACTGATCTCAGGTGTGATGATTTGGTTCTTCAAATGTTCCATTGCTTCTTGACCAAAATCAGAAAACGACATTCAGACAATGTTAAAATAAGTATGCGAACTATTTTGTCCCTGATTTTAGATGAAGATGATGATATTTGCAAGCAGTTGCACTCGGATTTGTTGGTCATTTGGAGAAAGGAGCAACGTGTCTCAACCACAGCTTATGATTTCTCAAAAAGATTGGTTGAGTAAAAATTGAGAAGTTCAAGGAACAGTTGACTAAAGAAAAACTAATCTCATTTGGTATACAAGTCCCAAGATCACCCAAAAAGAGCAAAAACCAAATGAGAAGAGAGAAGTGTTGTTTTGCATGTCAAGGGGATTGGACTCCTAATCACATATGTGGGCTCAATGAGGAAGATGGAACCAACATAGTGTTGTTCCAACAAGAAGACACTTTGGGATGCAACGAAAAGGAATTAATTGATGATACAAGTAAAGGTTACACAAGTCTCCTAGTGGGTGATTTGGAGATCATGTTTGATAAGTCTTGTGAAAAATTGGATCCTTTTGATGGTTCCAAGTGTGATTCTAACATTGTCCCACTTTATCTACATGAAAATGCATGACATCATCCAGTGAGTGAGTTGAGTTGGATGATGAGTACAAAGAGCAAACTGAGCCCTCTTGTGTTATAACACCAAATGACAGTATTGAAGATGATTTTGTGTGTGGGACTAACGCTACCCTAGTACCAAATCAGCAAGTGTGCAAGGATGATGATGTAAAAGAAGACAGTTGTGTGAGTCAAGTGCTTCCAAACCAATCTAATGATTCTTCATGTGAAGCAGAAGTTGTTCATAAGTCCGATAGTCCACATAATCTAGAGAACCAATTGAAGATTAATGAAGATAAGATTGTTGCAGCGTTGACACATTATGTTACTTCCCACCCTAATTTCTCTTATGAATGTTTCTACTTCTAATAATTAAGCTTTGGCATGTTTTGAAGTAAGTTAAACAATATATGAATAGTAAATTCAATGAAATGTGTAAATTCAAAGTTGATTTGAATTCTGAATATGATCTAAGTTTATGATGTTTTACTACAACAAAGTTGTATAAACTACTATTTTTTCCTTGTTGTTTATTACAAGAAATTGATATTGTGGTTTGGATCAGATGATGATTAGATAATAACGGACTAACTACCTAATTTTGGTGGAGTATGATGCAGGACAAATCAAGCCTCGATGGGACAAAGAGGGAAAACATCATCCGTAAGAAAGGGAACGTTCGGAAGTCTCAAGTGCCATCTAAGTTCGGTATTGTAATGTGAATATCGGTCAACCTAAGTCTTGGACTTTTCCATCCGTTGGGTAACAAGTAATCATGCCGAGGACGTCTTATTCCAAGTTGAGGTGTTATGTCGTGGGATACCTTGTCATTTAATATCTTATAATCTATCAAATTATAATTACTGTTAGCTATATTTTATATATATATATACAATCATCACTCCCGTTTCGTGGAATATAAATAAAATTATTAATAATTATACAATATAATCCTAACCTCTTGTCAAGCTCTTTGAATTTTATAGCCATCTTCCTTAATGCTAAGTATAGGCAAATTTGATGTTATATTATATCAAAAGTTATAATGCCGACAAGATTTCTAACCCTTTGTCGAGCTATAATCATAAAATATTTGTGCCTTGTTAAATAAAATGGCATCAACTTTAACCATGCGTGGCGAACTTGGTATTGATTTAATATGTTTTAAAAAGAAGCTCTCACGGGAGTTGGAGATTATGAAATCGAAGATTTCTAATGTTTTAAAAATAATTAAATCTGCTTAAATCTTTGCCATCAGCGTTTTTGCCAAAGCTTTTCTCTGCCTCCATCATCGAGTTCATTCTGCCACGAAAGCCATATCAGCTAGGACGCGATGATTCCTGGTGATGGCACCTAGATTTGCCAACCAAATCTTGGAGGTAAAAAGTTGGAGAAATTTGCTAAAATGAAAAAAAAAAAAGTGCACGGGAGTAAAAACCATCTGCATGCTTCTTTGTGCACGGGTGAAAAGGATAACCGATTTTCTAAACTGGTTCTTGCAATAGGATTCAGGGGATTTAAAATCGAAATCTAGAGGTTGAGACAGGGTTTTAGAGAAGGAGAGGTTAGGACGAACGATAGCAACTTCTAATGCCATTTTTAGCTCGAAGAGGATTACTTAAAAAAAACCGCCAGTAGAGACTGAGTGTGGGAGCTGAGAACCATTTATGACTGATGAACCTAAAGTCTACCAAAGGAGATTGCCAGTAGCTAAGGAGAGTCGATTATGGGTCCCTGAATCACCAATTAGAGTTTCAGGTAATCACGTTGGTGGAGTTCTTATTTATTAATTCTTTAAGAACAGAATAAAAGAATATGCATTGAAGTTCTTAGAGTATAATTTTTGAGTGAGCTCATGCGAACTTGTTTGAATAACTGGTAAACAGAAAAACTTTGAACGTGCTATTGCTTTCATCTTGCAAATACTTTGAATTCTTCTTGCTCTTTCCACTGTTCTCTCTCTCTGCTTTATTCTTCTCTACGAAGGTGATACTGGGAAACAAAAAAGTTAGAAAAGAAATCAAGACTGGAACGAAAGAATAAGTTGTATGGATTTAGACACCTCCTTGAAGTAACACCAATTTATTTAGCGGAAAATAAAGATGTTGTCTGTGTCAAAACTCTACCTCAGAAATTTCTTTTCTCTATTATGTGTGCTGCCTTAAGCGTAATGGACTTAGCTTCCATAGTAGATTTTCACATGAAAAGATAATTCATTTGGTCTTAAACTCTTCAAAATTCACTCTGTATGAATCTTGCCCAAATGTTTCTCCCTCGCTGCTTATCTGTTGTGATTCTTGAAATCAATTTCCTTCTAAACCCTATATTCTAAGTACGCTTAAAAGACTGACTTAATCATAGAAAACTACTAAAAGGGTCTGCAGGAGGCCTCAAACTTGCTGAGGTTCAAAAATTGACCTGATATGCTTAATAATTTAGGGATATATGAATATAACAATGTAGAGTCATTATCTCGAAGAAAGCTATATTTGCATGCTTGAATTTCCTTTAGTGGATAGCTAAAAGAGGCCATGAACATGTGCTTTCTATACCGGAAAATAGGAAGGTTGACGAGCTTAGACCTTTAGGTCACATTAAAGCAAAGAAGACTCTTGCAATGAATAAACTTGAAAAAGGTTCCAGGAGGAACAAGAAGCTCTTGAACCCTAGTTTGTAACCAAAAACGGACAACTAGTGGGACGGAGAGTTAATACCTCGGTTTGTGTATTGCACTTGAAAGTTAGATAGGACAGTTGGTCCATCAAACCCTAGAAGTGGTGATAGGGCCTGATAACCGGGCAGGATAGGTAGTCCAAAAAAGCCCTAGGTCAAATGCTTATCCAAGTCGAGCAAGGTGGTGAACTAAGACTGCGTTTTGCAGCAAAGTATAATTGTACTAAACTATGGCCATAGTTGGGTGTCGTAGCCACACGTGCACTTGTTGTTCACAGTAACTCAGATACCTAAACAAACCTGAGTTGACGTACTAAGTAGGAAGGTATCCTTAGTAGTGCGTCAAGGTTAGTTGGGTAGAGTAACACCAAAGCTCAGATGGCAAATGGGACAACCTTGCGTAACCTTTCGTTGAAGGGCAGGGCCACTTCCAGTCAGGAAGTGTGCGGGGGACCGCTTAAGTCTGTGATTGGAGGAAAAGCAGTCAAATGATAATTTTCCTCTCGACAGTGGCACGCCGAGTCTTGGATAGCGCATGAAACAGATAAGGTTATTTGACTCTCACTTTATTGCTCTTTATTTATCATGAACAGTATTATGAAAGATTAATGTTTCTTACATGATGATTGAGATGCTAATACTTCTCTTCCTTGTAATGAAATTGAGTTTAAGGAGTTGTAGCATTCTGACTTCCTTCATAAAAAAAAAATAAGATTCTCTTTCTTATGTACTAATTTGTTATATTGGTTTGAATTATAACAACTATTTTGTGTTCGTAAGAATTAGACTGTTACATGTGGTATCAGAGCGGGGTTAAGCACTCGGACCTAGGAGCTCATTGCGTAGAGCTTGTGCATGATTGTGTAACTAATCCTTGTAAACATTGTGTCAAAAAATGGTTCAAACTAAGCAGACCGCCAGGAAGTCAATTGCAGGAAATGCACGATACTCACAAGCAAAGAAGGCGAGGGCAGCTTTGACCCAAACCATTGAGGGAACCAATGTAGAAGGAGAAGCCTGGCTAGGGGAGGAAGAAACCTTCTCCCATGCAATGGAAAGAATTAAAGACGAAAGAGCAGAAATAAAACTAGTTGTTCGAATGCATGTCGATGCAGTAGCAACCATAGTTGCACAGACATCAACCTCTAAACCTAAGCCGATCAAACCACTTCCTGAGAATGTGTCCAGTAAATTCAAACCACTTCCTGAGAATGTACCCAATGAATGCAGCGCTAATAACCCATTTGGGAATCCTCGAAGAGAAGTTGAGCGCTCGTGCGCGCTTCATTTTGTTGAGATCATTGTAATAAGCTTCGATGAGTCAGAAGGGTAGACACCCTCCGCTCCTATTCGGAAATGAATCTTTGTTATTAAAACTCTGTAATGAATAAAAGTACAATTTCTAGCTAAAACATGAATTATGAAATAAACAATGATTATTACTTTCCTTAAGCACTTGTTGAATGTTATGAAAATTATGTGAATTAAAGAAGATAATTGCTCTCAAACTATAATAGAAACTTTAATGAAACTTCAGGCAAAGGCCGATAATAATACAATGGAGCACGCTCCGAGTAACCAAGAGCATAATCGGGAGACGAGGCAGGCCTCCGAGAATTTGGAGGCAAAGATGGATCGTATGCTAGCACTCCTACAGGAAACTCGGGCCAGGGTGGATCATTTGGAGAGAGGCCGAACTAAAAGGGATCCCACTTTTGAGGATGAAACTGGAAGTTGCCATATGGATATTGATCAAAGTGATCTTGACAACTCCAATATGGGGTCTAGAACATATGATAGGGAAAGGGAACAATTGGCACGTGAATTAGCCCAGTGACATGAAGAAAGTGATCCCACCCAAGTTCGATGGATCGGATTCTAGCAATGCTGCCAAATCCTAGCTAATAGAGATGGAGAAATATTTTGAAATACAGAATTATTCTGAATAACAGTTGGCAGGAGAAGCGTCCACTTGGTGGACCAACAAAAAGATGGAGTTGGGCCTTAATGTAAGACGACTTGCTTGGGATGAATTCGTTACTATTTTCAGACAAAGGTGGTTGCCGCAATTATATTATGACCAGAAGATGATGGATTTCCAAAATCTAAAGCAAGGGGACATGATAGTTAATCAGTACTGAGAAAAATTCACTCGTCTCCTGTAGTATGTGCCACAATACCAAAAAGATGAAAGGTTTTGCATTAGGAAATTTATCATGGGCTTGAATGCCCAGATTGGTGGAGAGGTAGACATTCATGGTCCTACCACAATGGACCAAGTTTACCAAAAGGCGGTTAAACAAGAACAGAGGCTGAAATCTCCGGCCTCTTATAGGGAGAAAAATCGGAAGAAGTATAACTGGAACCAATCATCCCAGACCTTCAAGAAGAAGGGAGAAAGACCTGAACACCAAAAGAAAGGGGGCAAAGGACCTCGTGAGGATAAAAGGGAAGATCGTAGAGATAGGAGCATGAATAAGTAGAACAATAATGGTAGCAGGAATCGAGAAACAGTTGAGAAACAAGTGGAGAAACGAGGACCGCCTGGGGGTTGTTTCACTTGCGGAGGGGACCACTATGCTAACCAGTGTCCCACAAAAACAACAGGTCCTCCATCTTGAGGAAATCCTTTGCCGTCGTAGCGAACTGCCTTCCAGCAGTAGATCCATGCAGTTTTGGATAACAGACAAGCGGAGTATCAAATAACGCCTATTGAGACATCAGGTATGTTGTTCAGCACACCCATTTCAATTTTAATTGATACCAAAGCAATAGAAAGTTTTGTGTCACCTAAAATTTTAGGTAGAATTTCTAGAAGAGCGGTTTATATGCAAAACTCTTGGTTAGTGGAATATGCAAACTAGTCGAAAGCTCAGGTAGAGCAATGTTTGTTTGAGGCTAGGGTAGACTTACCCAATTTTTCAACTGAAGTTAACCTCTATGTGGCCCCCTTGGGATCCTATGATGTTATTCTTGGAATCAATTGGTTATGGAGACATAGGGAAAAGGTGGATTGTTTTACAAAAACAGTCGAATGTCTAGATGAACTAGGGAAGAAAGTTGTCATTCAAGGTACTGAAAGACCAGTGAGGCTAAGGCAGATCTCAGCTATGCAGCTTAAGAGAGCTAAACGCAGGGCTTGCCAGTTATTTGCAATTAAGATGGAGGAATTAGAAGAGCCAAGTGAAATCCACGAAATTATTTTCTTTAATGATTTGAATTTTTATGAAGCCCAGAAAACTTCACTAGGGGATTGTAGAGGAAACTCAAAGAGGAAAGAATCGGAATGGGATAAGTGGTGCAGGAGCACCCATAGATTGCCTCAGGGTATTTTAGGACGTTGTCCTAGACAACTTTTGTTGTCTAGGACAACTATGCAATTTCCTTTGTGTTTGTGCCTTAGTGGCATTTTTGATTGAGAGTTGGTCATCTGATGAAGGTCATGTTGACCATTGCATAGGCTCAAGGGTTTTGCTCAAGTAAGGTTTAGACTTTTTAGACCTTTTAGGAGTTTCTTTTCTAAATTTTGCAAATAAAGATCAATGGAGGTTACAAACGGCCTAGGTGTGTCCAAAGGAGAGAGTAACTATTTTGGAGACTCTATTTAAGGATAACCTCGACATGGGAGTGAGGTTGGAAGCATTTTGAAATGTTTGAAATTTATGAATTCAAGAGGAAACAGTGATAATTTTGTGTAATTTCCTAGTTTTTGCATTCAAGTGTTGTCTTAATGGATTGAATGTGATACTGTAGTTAGTGTAGGATGTAAAGGAGTTTTCCTTCCAGCTTTATGTGGCATTAAATTGTTAGTTTTGTTCAATTTCCAAGCACTGTTCGTAGGTAGTTTGCTTTCTTTCAATTGCTGGTCTGACAAGCAATTTGTGAAGAATGGAGGTTTAGATCACATTCCCACTGTACATATTGTATGGCCCTTTGGGAATCGTGACTAGACTCCATGACTGTATATATGGTAGGATTAGGAGTCTTAGTTAGCACCGGAGTCACTGTGGGAGTCTTCTTCTAGGCGAGCCAAGAAGTGTCCGACTGGGGAAGACAAAAAGTGCAGAGCACTTGATTTGCAGGGGTGTCCATTTCCTGACAAATCACAGTGTGGAGAGGGCAGGTATGAACCTTGCCAAGGCATAGAATGGAGGAGGAAGCTCCATCAATCCATCTGATGAAAGGAACCTCTAACAGTTGCAGGGAGGTCAGGAGAAGGGTTTGAAAAGGCCTAATTTTGCCAAATTGTGGGTTAAGCCTATGTACGGACAGTTGAGGGTCAAGACCCCAAAAATCCTGTAGAGGTGGGCATATGGACCAGGAACC
>CM021102.1:425044509-425119008 GCA_007115665.2 Sequoiadendron giganteum | reverse complement strand
GTAAGACATATCACCTCATGGTGATGTTAATCAACATGGCTACATCCATGTGAGAAAAGAGCTTATCACCTCATCGTGAAAGCATATCACCTCATCGTGATATCAACCATCATGGCTACCTCCATAGATAGTATGTACAAGTGCTCATCACTCAATGTGATGTTGTCACCTCACCGTGGCGTTCACCATGGCTCTCCTAGAGGGTGAAACACAAGTACAAGAAAATCATCACAGACTCCCTCACGTGATGTTGTCATGGAGTCACACACATGACATCCACCATGGCTCTCCCAAAGGGTGGAAACAAGGGCTTTCACCTCAAATCTCAAAGAGAAATGCATTATCAAGGGCTTGCACCTCAAATCTCTCTCAATAAAGAAATGCATTAACAGAGGATCACTGATACTGAGACTTCTTCTCAGCTAGGGCTTGATTCTCCACCATACCAAGCTTATCTCAGTACACAAACTTTATCTTGGAGAGAGGCTTGGTGAGAATGTCTGTCGTCTGCTCATCAGTGTTGATATACCTCAACTGAATAGCTTTCCTCAATACCATATCTCTGATATAATGGTATTTGATCTCAACATGCTTAATTTTGTCATGAAACACAAGATTGATAGAAAGCTTCACATAGCTCTGGTTATCACAATGAATGATAGTAGGCTCCATTGATTGTCCAAACAATCCTGCAAGGAGCTTTCGAAGCCACACTGCTTCACGAGCTGCCACACAAGCTGCAATTTACTTCGCCTCTGTTGTACTCAATGCCACTGAAGACTGCTTCTTGTTGCACCAGGATATCATAGCAGATCCCAAACTGAAGCAACAACCAAAGGTACTCTTCCGATCAGTGACACACCTTGCCCAATCAGAATCAGTAAATCCTTGCAGCTTCAAATCCACACCTGAAGAATATTTCAACCCATATCCAACTGTCCCACACAAGTATCTCAGGATATGTTTTGCTACAACAAGATGTATCTGCCTTGGTTCACACATGAACTGACTAAGTGCACTCACTGCATAGCAGATATCCGGTCTAGTGTTGACTAGATACATCAATGAACCAATCAATTGCCTGTACATCGTGGGACCCACCAAATCTGAGCTAGCTGCAACCTCCTTCAACTTATATAAGTTGGTCTCCATAGGTGTAGACATAGGTTTGCAATCAATCATACCAAACCTCTTCAAAATATCAATGGTATACTTCCCTTGACTTAGAATCATCTCATCTGGCTTTTGCCAAACTTCTAAGCCAAGAAAGTAATCCATGAGACCAAGATTCTTCATTTCAAACTCAGAAGCTAACTCCTTACATTTGAGAATGAGGTGTTCTTCTCCAATGATAATCAGATCATCAACATACAAAACCAAAATCAATGCTTCACCATTGATTACCTTGAAGTAGAGGTTTGAATCTGCATCGTTCTTTGAGAAACCCAAGCTTAACAGGTAATGATCAATCCTTTCGTACCAAGCACGAGGAGCCTACTTAAGACCATACAAGGCCTTCTTCAACCTGCAAACACGAGACTCCTTCCCATGTTCCTCAAATCCATCAAGATGCTCAATGTAAACCTCTTCCTCTATTACACCATTCAGAAAGGTTGTCTTTACATCCATTTGGTGAATCTTCCATCCTCTAGATGCAACAATAGCAATAATGGTTCTGACAGAAGTATAACGAGCCACTGGAGCAAAGGTTTCTTCATAGTCAACTCCCTCTTTTTGTGAACACCCTCTAGCCATGAATCAGGCCTTGTACTTCTCAATGCTCCCATCAGCCGCATGCTTGATCTTGAAGAACCATTTAGAAGACACCACAGATTTACCTTCGGGTCTAGGAACGATGTCCCAAACATCATTCTTAAGTATGGATTGATACTCTTCAGACATAGCATCTTTCCAAACCTGTTGACTAGAAGCTTCCTCAACACTGGAAGGCTCTGACTCAATAATCTGACTCATCAAAGCTACATAACTGGAGAACTTATTAGGTCTCTTACTTTCTCTAAAAGTTCCTCTTGGGGCTGCAAAACTTTCTGCCTCCTGCATTATTTTCCTGGCCCAAAGAGGTTTTTTCCTTCCAAGCACAATATTTGTAGGCCTATCACTAGGTTCCAAGGGCTCAACTGGATCATCATCTCCTTTAGGTTCTAGAGCCTCCCTCTGATTCTCAAGAACATGGTCAACTTCCATATCCTGAGGAGGCTCTTCATCATCGATCTCCATATGAGTGCCCTTGGATCTTCTGAATGCAACATCCTCCTCAACGTGACATCTCTATTGATCTCAATTGACTTATGACCCGGAAAGTAGATTTTGTAGGCTTTTGATGTCTCACTATAGCCTACCAAAATTCGCTTCTTGTCAAAAGGTTCCAGCTTTGTCCTCTTTTCCTTTGGTACATGAACATACACTGGACATCCAAAGATCCTCAAATGACTTACTTTAGGCTTCACCCCTGAGAATGCTTCTTCAAGAGTTATATTCTCCAACATCTTGTGAGGACTTCTATTCTAAACATAGACAATTGTCCTGGATGCTTCAGCCCAAAGGGACGTTTGCAAGTCTTGGTCATGAATCATGGCTTTGACTACTTCCACAATAGACATGTTCTTCCTTTCAGCAACTCCGTTCTGTTGAGGATTGTAAGGAACACTGAACTCCCTCTTAATCCCAGCTTCAATGCAAAAGTTACGAAAACTGAAGGAAGTGTACTCTCCTCCTTTGTCTGATCTCAAGACTTTGATCCTTTGTCCGGACAAATTCTCCACTTGAGCTTTGAATTCTTTGAATCTTTCCAAAACTTCCTCAGATTCTTTAGATTTCAAGAAATAAATTCAAATCTTTCTAGAGTAGTCATCAATAAAAATAATGTAATACAAGAAAGTTGAAGAAACCACTCGAAGAAGCAACAGACAATGGACCACATAAATCAGAATGAATAAGATCTAGAATACATTTGGATCTACTTTCACTACTATGAAATGAACCTTTTGTATTCTTACCCAAAGCACAGCCTTTGCAAGTACCTTCATCCTCCTGGTTGAATCTTGGAAGGTCGGTGACCATCTTCTCCATGATAGGTAGGGCTCGAAAGTGAAGGTGAGCCAATCTTCAATGCCAAAGATCACACAAACTTGAAGAATCATGCACTAGAGCCTGAAGAGGACGAGTGCATAGCTTGTAGAGACACCCATGTCTAACTCCAATCACCCGAGCAGACTTGATGTTGGAGTTCTTAGCCCATATAAGAACTTTACCTTCTGAAAAAACAACTTGGTAACCCTTGTCTTCCAAGGCTGAGATGGAAACAAGGTTTCTCTTGATGCCTAGAACAAATAGCACATCATCCAATTGCAATGAAGCATCGAAATCCAAATGAAGAGATGAGATCCCAACTCCTTTCACAGAGTAACTAGCATCATCTCCAATAATGACTTGTTCGCTAGAATCTTTCTCCACCGATTCAAATAGATGCTCCCTAAATCCGGTGATGTGCGAGAGGCACCACTATCAATCAGCCAAGTGTTGGTGTCGGTAGTTACATTGCTTGACAAGGCTGAATAGAATAAGTAATCACTTGAATCCTTCTGCAGAGAGACTTCATCAACATTTGCAATGGCGGCCTGTAGCCTAGGCCTGGTAGGACATTCCTTTGCAAAGTGACCATACTTGTCACATCGGAAACATTGGACCTTGGAGAGGTCTCTCTTCTTCTTGAATGCGGGGCCACCATCAGCTCCTTTATCTCTATTTCTCTTGAAATAACCTTTCTTCCCATCTTTCCCTTTCTTATTTGAGGATTGAGTGGCAAGAACATGAATGTCTTCATTAATGGAGCTTTGCCCAATACCTCTTGCAGCCAACCTAGACTCTTCTTGAATACAGTCTTCCCTCAACCGATCAAACTAGGGAAGTTTTGATCTTGCACTGATTCCCTAAATGTAAGACTCCCAAGATGAAGGAAGACCATTAAGAGCCAGCATGGTCAAGTCCTTGTTGTCAACAACATGTCCAATAGACGAGAGTTGATCTCTCAACTCGATTATTCTCATGAAGTAGACAATAACAGATTCTCCTTTCGCCATCTTCAAATGATGGAGTTGTTGCTTCAGTGAAAGTGCCCGGCTTGTATTATTGATTTCGTACATCTCCTCCAATGTCTTGAGCATCTCTCTTGTCGTCTTTAGGTTGGAGATGATAGGAATGATATGATCCTTTACAGAATCAACTAACATCTTCTTTGCCTTAATATCTTTCTTTTTCCATTGAACTTTTTCCTCCTCATCCGTAGGCTCGGAAGTTGTGCTCTCACAAACTTTATCAATTCGCTTTCCTCCAAAGTGAGCATGATCCTGAATCTCCACGAAGTGAAATTTGGCGCTCCCTCAAGCCTATCCTCAATCTTAAGAACATTCACCATCTTGATGAAGTGAAAGAGGAAATCAACAAGGAGAAAAGAACAAAGGCTATCGCTGTAAATAAGAAATATGATCAAGATGTTCTTCAAACCCACTCTGATATCATGTTAGATTTCTATGATCAGATTAGGATGCAAAAATTAATTAAAATTTGACACAAGAACACAGCCAATACCCTGGGAAAACCCTCCAACCTATGGGAGAAAAACCCAGCCAATATATCTCTTATATATTGATAATAATGAGAGCAGAAATCTGCTTACAACTCAGGCATAATATAATGCCAAATAGATACAAGAAACAGCACCACTCCTAGATGCAAAGATACAAATGATATACTTCTCCTTGAATTGACTTGCTGCTACAAAATCAGATCTGCTACACAGGTTCGATCTGCTGCTCTGAAATGCAAATTATTCTCAATAAACTTGATGCTAAATGAATGATAAAACACCTTGTATTTATACACACGTCCAAGGTGAAAGACATGACTCTTGGCATGAGAGGTAGGCCCAGCCAAGAAGGATGACTTTTCAAAAGTCGCGCCACTTCTAAGGGTCGGCCCAATAAAAAATATATTTAATCATAATTATTTATTAAGACTTTTACTATTTGTCTTTATTTAATGAAGCACCTCTTCATAATCGTACATATAAATTTAAATAGCTTATGCTACATTTAAATTTATTATTCAAGGTCGAATCTGGAAGTATTCTCATGTGGCTGCATTTAATCATCAACACTCCAAAGCTCCCTATCGGATGAATACTACCAAGTTGATGGAGCTAAAAGCACAGCTGCAAGAACTTTTGGATAAGGGTCTGATTAGACCTAGTGTCTCACCTTGGGGTGCACCAGTGATTTTTGTCAAAAAGAAGGATGGCACCCTAAGGCTATGTATAGACTACCATATGATTAACAAGGCCACGGTGAAAAACAAATACCCCTTGCCACGCATAGATGATCTCTTCGATCAAATGCGAGGGGCGATGGTGTTCTCTAAGATCGACCTGCGGTTGAGATAGCATCAGCTTAGGATTCGAGATGAAGACATCCATAAGATAGCTTTCCAAACAAGGTATGAGCACTATGAGTTCACGGTGTTGCCCTTTGGCCTAACAAATGCACCGGCTGGGTTTATGAACTTAATGAATAGTGTGTTCCGGGATTGCCTCGATAAATTTGTACTTGTTTTCCTGGATGACATCCTTATATATTAGAAAAACGAGGAGCACCTCGTGCATTTACAACTTGTATTGCAATGTCTGAGAGAAAATAAACTTTATGGGAAATTATCCAAGTGCTCATTTTTACAAAAGGAAGTGCAATATCTTGGACACATTATTTCTGCACAAGGGATCGCAATAGACCTAGCAAAAATAAAGGCAATCCTGGAATGGCCAAAACCGAAAAACGTGCATGAAGTGCGTAGTTTTATGGGCCTTGCAAGGTATTATAGGAGGTTCGCAGCCAACTTCTCTAGAATTGCATTCCCCATCACCTCACTTCAGAGAAAAGGAAAGAGATTTGAATGGACAGAGAGATGTCAAGAAACTTTTGACATATTAAAAGAAAAGTTAACTACGGCACCTATTCTTAAAGTGTTTGATCTAGAGGGTCAATTTGTGGTCACTACTGATGCTTCAGGGGAAGGACTAGGGGGTGTACTTATGCAAGACAAGCATGTGATAGCATACGAATCAAGGAAGTTCAAGAGCTATGAACAAAATTATGCCCCTCATGACCTTGAGTTAGCAACAATAGTGCATGCACTGCAAATGTGGCGACATTATCTACTGGATAAGCCCTTTGAACTAAGATCAAACCACCAGGGTTTACGATATTTGTTCACGCAACCTAATTTGAATGCGCACCAAAGAAGATGGCTTGAACTAATATCTGACTATGACTTTGAGATCAGCTATATAAAAGGAAAGGAAAACTGGGTGGTAGATGCCATTAGCAAGAGGCATGTTTCCTCCATGATCTCAATACGAACTAGTTTTCATGGTCTAGTATTACAACAATTTGATGGAGATGAATATTATCAACAAGTTAGGCAAGCTTTAAAGGCTAACCCCCAAGACTCCAGGTACGATGGGTTTCTATTTGAATCTGATGGACTACTCCGGTACAGGGGAAGAATGTATGTACCTAACTCTGGTGAGTTAAGAAGATTAATCTTAAAAGAAGTTCATGATGCACCCTATTCGAGACACCCAAGAGGGACCAAGCTTTTGGCCGACATCAAACCCTTATACTTTTGGAAAGGGATGAAGAAGGATTCTGCTAGATAAGTAACAGAATGCTTAGAATGCCAGAGGGTGAAGGCTGAACATCAACACCCAGCAAGATTACTCTTTCCACACAAAATTCTAAAATGGAAGTGGCAGGTAATTAGTATGGACTTCGTACAAGGGCTTCCAATGTCTAAAAATAAACATAATACAATCTTGGTAGTAGTGGACAAACTCACAAAAGTAGCACACTTTATTCCAGGGAATTTGACGGATGGGGCACCCATCATTGCCCATAAGTTTGTGCAGGAGGTTTTTAGATTGCACGGCGTTCCTCAGAAGATCATCTCAGATAGGGACGCAAGAATGACCTCTAGATTTTGGCAAACTCTTTTACCTCCCTCGGAACCCAGTTAAACATAAGTTCCGCATATCACCTTGAGACAGATGGTCAGACAAAAAGGGTGAACCAGGTTTTAGAGGACCTATTGAGAGTATATTGTATGGATCAGCAGTACAAGTGGGAAGACTACCTTCCGCTTATAGAATTTGCCTATAATAATTTGTACCACTCAACAATCAAGATGGCCCCATTTGAAGCATTATATGGGAGAAAGTGTCGAACTCCTATAAGCTAGGATAAGCTAGAAGATAGGATCAGCCTTGGTCCGGAAATGCTTTCAGAAATGGAGGAACAGGTTAAGTTGATCAGAAAAAGGTTGGCAATAGCCAATGATAGGCAAAAAAGCTACATTGATGCCAAAAGGACACCCAAACATTTCACTGTGGGGGAAAAGGTCCTTTTGAGAGTGAAGCCTCAAAAAAGCACCATTAAGTTTGGGAAATCTTTTCAGCTAGCTCCTCGATATGTGGGACCATTTGAGGTTTTTGAAGAAGTCAACCCAGTCGCCTACCGGATTGCTCTACCACTAGCATTTTCAAAGATGCATAATGTATTTCATGTGTCATATTTAAAGAAATATATACCAAGTAATAGCCATGTGATTGATTGGAATGCTTTGCAAGTTCAGGATCCAAGAGTGGTCATAATCGAACCACTCAGGGTGCTCGAAACGCGTAGGCTTCGCCTACGTAATCAGGATGTGCACCAATGTAGCGTCCAGTGGGACCAATACTTTGAAGATAACTCCACCTGGGAAGACTACTAGGATGTTAAATTGAGATTTCCTCAATTGTTGAGAAACTATGAAAATGAACTTTGAAAACTTTAATTTATGTTTGTTATGGACCATTCATCATCGAGGACGATGATTCTTAAGGGGGGAGAGATGTTACATCCCACCCTAATTTCTCTTTTGAATGTTTCTACTTCTGATAATTAAGCTTCAGCATGTTTTGAAGTAAGTTAAACAATATATGAATGGTAAATTGAATGAAATGTGTAAGTTCAATGTTGATTTGAATTCTGAATGTGATCTGAGTTTATAAGCTTTACTACAAGAAAGTTGTATAAAGTACTATTTTTTCTTTGTTGTTTATTACAAGAAATTGATATTGTGGTTTGGATTGGATGATGATTGGATAATATCAGACTAACTACCTGATTTTGGTGGAGTATGATGCAGGACAAATCAAGCCTCGACGGGACAAAGAGGGAAAACATCATCCAATAGAAAGGGAGTGTTTGGAAGTCTCAAGTGCCATCTGAGTTCGGTATTATAATGTGAATATCGGTCAACCTAAGTCTTGGACTTTTCCATCTATTGGGTGATAGGTAATCATGCCGAGGACATCTTATTCCAAGTTGAGGTGTTATGTCGTGGGATACCTTGTCATTTAATATCTTATAATCTATTAAATTATAATTACCATTAGCTATATTATATATATATACATATGTATACATACATACATATATATATATGTATACATATATATATATATATATATATATATATTAAATTATAATTACCGTTAGCTATATTATATATATATATATATATATATAAGTATACAATAATCACTCCCATTTCATGGAATATAAATAAAATTATTAATAATTATACAATATAATCCTAACCTCTTGTCGAGCTCTTTGAATTTTATACCCATCTTCCTTAATGTTAAGTATAGGCAAATTTGATGTTATATTATATCAAAAGTTATAATGCCGACAAGATTTCTAACCCTTTGTCGAGCTATAATCATAAAATATTTGTGCCTTGTTAAATAAAATGGCATTGACTTGAACCATGCATGGCAAACTTGGCATCGATTTAATATGTTTTAAAAGGAAGCTCTCACGGGAATTGGAGATTATGAAATCGAAGATTTCTAATGTTTTAAAGATAATTAAATCTCCTTAAATCTTTGTCATCACCGTTTCTGCCAAAGCTTTTCCTTGCCTCCACGATTGAGTTCATTCTGCCACAAAAGCCATATCAACTGGGACGCAATGATTCCTAGTGATGGCGCCCAGATTTTCCAACCGAATCTTGGAGGTAAAAAGTCAGAAAAAATTGCTAAAATGGAAAAAAAAAAGAGTGGATGGGAGTAAAAACCATCTTCATGCCTCTTTGTGCGCGGGTGAAAAGGATAACCGATTCTCTAAAGCGGTTCTTACAACAGGATTCAGGGGCTTTAAAATCGAAATTTGGAGGCTAAGACGAGGTTTTAGAGAAGGAGAGGTTAGGAATAATGATAGAAACTTCTGATGCCATTTTTAGCTGGAAGAGGATTACTTTAAAAAAAACACCAGTAAAGACTGAGTGTGGGAGCTGAGAACCATTTATGACTGACAAACCTAAAGTCTACCAAAGGAGATTGCCAGTAGCTAAGGAGAATCGATTCTGGACCCCTGAATCACCTGCTTTCGAACACCAATCAGAGTTTCAGGTAATCACGTTGGTGTTCTTATTTATTAATTCTTTAAGAACAGAATAAAAGAATATGCGTTGAAGTTCTTAGAGTATAATTTCTGAGTGAGCTCATACGAACCTGTTTGAATAACTAGTAAAAAGAAAAACTCTAAACGTGCTATTGCTTTCATCTTGCAAATACTTCAAATTATTCTTGCTCTTTCCACTGTTCTCTCTCTCTGCTTTATTCTTCTCTACGAAGGTGATATTGAGAACCAAAAAAGTTAGAAAAGCAATCAAGAGTGGAACGAAAGAATAAGTTGTATGGCTTTAGACGCCTCCTTGAAGTAACACCAATTTATTTAGTGGAAAATAAAAATGTTGTCTATTTCAGAACTCTACCTTAGAAATTTCTTTTCTATGTTTTGTGTGCTGCCTTAAGTGTAATGGACTTAGCTTCCATAGTAGATTTTCACAATAAAAGATAATTCATTTAGTCTTAAACTCTTCAAAATTCACTCTGTATGAATCTTGCCCAGATGTTTCTGCCTCACTGCTTATCTGTTGTGATTCTTGAAATCAATTTCCTTTTGAACCCTATATTCTAAGTACCCTTAAAATACTGACTTAATCACAGAAAACAACTAAAAGGGTATGCAGGAGGCCTCAAACCTGCTGAGGTTTAAAAATTGACTTGATATGTGTAATGTCCTTGATTTAGCCCTATGCTCTACAATTGGATTTAGCCTATTTCTGGAAACTCGTAGGCTAAGAAGAATAGGAAATTAGGGTTTCCTATTTTATAGGAGGTTGCAGATGCAGTTTTGAGGGCTTGCATGTGTGTTTTTCTGACGCATGTCTAGTGGAGCTTTTTGGGTTTTTGAAGAGCTTCAGGATGAGGTAACTTGCATCTAAATCTGACATCCTTTCCGGGCACTTACTATTTATAGTAAGTCATGTTGGTTGCTCGATTTGTGCTTAAAAGATATTTGGAAACACTTACTATTTATAGTAAGTCATGATACTGCTCAGTTGGCATACAGACGTGATTTTGGCAAACTTACTATTTATAGCAATATGTTATTTTTGGTAAGTATATTTATAGCAGTATCACTCTAGCAGCAACTCAATCTTTTGCAGTTCAGTTTGGCTTTCTGTTGAGTTGAAGTGAACTTACTATTTTTGGCAATGGCTATTTTTAGTAAATCTAATCTTGGCAGTATCATCATCTGCAGTTCAGCTCAAGTCATCATGCTATTTGTGGTAATCCTTCAGTTTCAGTAGTGGCATTGGTTTTGGTTATCTCCTTGGACTAAGTGTTATACTTAGTTAATTTCATGTTTTTAAGTTGTACCCCCACGCCTAGGAGAGATAACTTCATGTTGTTTTAAAGAGGGGACATTAAGGGGTCATGTTGAGCATTTAATGATTTAGTAAATGCTTTATTGTTGCAAATAGAAATGGACGCCTAAAGGGAAGGGAAATAATGTTTTATTATTTCACAATAAAGTGAATGGTTGAAGCTGCGTCCCTTGGGAAGTTGAAGTGATTCAACTTCTTGGAATTCAAAGTGTTTCATTTGCCCATTGAAACTTATATATTGCTACATTGGGAGAGTTGATGATGTTATGTTTTGGAAAGCAAAGTTATGCTGCTGGTTTGAAATCCAGAATCCGGCTAAAGGAAAGCTTAGCAATTATATTCCACTCTTCGGGCCTGAAACTACGGTTCCCTAGATGATGGATTGAGAGTGTGCTTCATTCAGAAGTACATATTGAACTTCAATGTTGGAGAAATTGATGTTATTTCCAGAATTTGTGTTGTTGGTCCTTTCATGGCTGAAGGACGTTTCTATTTACAGCTTTGAGAGTGATTATTATTTTGTTCCGGGTATTTGACCAAAGGAATTCTATGCTTGGGGCGACCCTTCCTACCAGTTTGCAAATTTTAGTTTGGAGCCTTTGATTTCATATGTCAAAATCACCTCTCAAGGAGGGTCGTACATTTCAGCTTGCATTGGGAATTGTGCCATAAATAATAGTTGGTGTTTTGAGGCTGTTTCTTCATCTCAGCAAGGGCGCCTATCTTCTAGTTGACCAATGCACTTGGAATCATGCAATTCAGAGGTAATTCGGTTGAGTTATGAGCATTTGATCATTTTCTGTAGTTGCTGATTTGACATTTCCAGAATTACAGTTTGCTGAAACATAATTAAATCATTTACTATTTCCATATCTCTTCTTCTTTTCTCATTATGTTTTGACATGGAAACAATGTATAACGTGGTGCTTTGAAAAATGGTGAAAAACAGTGTAATTTGCAGCTCTCTTCTTTGTACAAATTGTCAACAGTAGTATTGTTTCAGTTTTAGCTTTTGCTGCATTATTTAATTAACTTCACATTAAGCACCCCTGGATGGTATACCGTCAGTGTGGATAATCTGATTTGTAATCTCTTTCATCCCCACTTTCAAGTGGTGAATCCCCACTCTTCAGTGGATGCCTACCGCAGTAGAAGAAGTATTAATTTTGTAATTTTTCCCCCCACTGTTTGGTGGTAGCGTGGAAAGTTCTTTGGCTCGTTATCCGCCTTGTTTCATTTCAATTCAGCAGTAGTACTCCACCATATGTTAGCACCTCGCCTGTCAAAGGATCTTGAGTGCACATTATTGGTGTCGAGTTTAATATCTCTCTTTCAGTGTAATCTCGTACTCTTTCATTCAATAGATCCTAGGGATCCTCTGACCATATGCCCGCCCCTCCTCCTTAAGTGGTTTTAGGGCGCATTCTTTCATGTACGTTTTGGGTTATGCTAAGCTTAACGGGTGATTGATTCTATTGTAAATGTTCACTAAAAACAAGAAAAAATTGAGAGAGTATATTTCAATATGCTTAATAATTTAGGGATATATGAATATAACAATGTAGAGTCATTATCTCGAAGAAAGCTATATTTGCATACTTGAATTTCCTTTAGTGGATAACTAAAAGAGGCCATGAACATGTGCTTTCTTTACCGGAAAACGGGAAGGGTGACGAGCTTAGACCTTTAGGTCACATTAAAGCAAAAAAGACTCTTGCAGTGAATAAACTTTAAAAAGGTTCCAGGAGGAACAGGAAGCTCTTGAACCCTAGTTTGTAACCAAAAACGGACAACTGGTGGGACGAAGAGTTAATACCTAGGTTTGTGTATTGCACTTGAAAGTCAGATAGTACAACTGGTCCATCAAACCCTAGAAGTGGTGATGGGGCCTGCTAACCGAGCAGGACAGGTAGTCCAAAAAAGCCCTAGGTCAGATGCTTATCCAAGTCGAGCAGTGTGGTGAACTAAGACTGTGTTTTGTAGCAAAGTACAGTTGTACTAAACTATGGCCATAGTTGGGTGTTGTAGCCACACGTGCACTTGTTGTTCACAGTAACTCAGATACCTAGAGTAACACTAGAGCTCAGATGGCAAATGGGACAACCCTGCGTAACCTTTCGTTGAAGGGCAAAGCCACTTCCAGTCAGGAAGCGTGCGGGGGACCGCTTAAGTCCGTGGTTGGAGGAAAAACAGTCAGATGATGTTTTCCCTCTCAACAGTGGCACGCCGAGTCTTGGATAGCGCATGAACCAGATAAGGTTATTTGACTCACTTTATTGCTCTTTATTTATCATGAACAGTATTATGAAAGATTAATGTTTTTGTTGTTTCTTACATGATGATTGAGATGCTAATATTTCTCTTCCTTGTAATGAAATTGAGTTTAAGGAGTTGTAGCATTCTAACTTCCTTCATGAAAAAAAAATAAGATTATGTTTTCTTATGTACTAATTTGTTATATTGGTTTGAATTATAACGGCTATTTTGTGTTCGTAAGAATTAGATTGTTAGACATTATGATAGAATTCACAAACTGATTGAAAATCACCTTTGGAAGGCTCAACTTGAGAGAAGACAAAAAGGTATTGAAGAAGAATCTTCTCATGCTAGTTTACAGGTAATCAAAGAAGCCCTGATGATAATGAAATGATACTAATTACATCTTCTTTCAAATCGTGACCATCTCCTTAACATTGCTGAAATCTATTCAAATGCATTGAGAGGGAAAGAGGAAGAGGTTGACCATCTTACCTTCGAGCTTATGAACACTAGGGGTTTCTTGGAGTCCACTCAAATGGCCCTTCAAGAAGCAGAAATTCAGATCAATGCTCTTTGCTTACAATTGAGTATGTCTCACTATTCTTTATACAAAGCGGAAAATTCTATTGCAGCCACATCCAAAGTTCAAAAAAGTGACACAAGGATTATGGAGAGCAAACAAATTGTTGGAGGATTTGATGAACTCCATAAGAATGAAATGTTGCATAATGATTTCAGCAGTCCCCATTTCAGAGAGGTTCAATATGTTGAATAAGATTGGAACTTGCTTGAGGATCATTTCTCACATGAAGGTGCAGCTTGCAGCCATGAAGTAGCTGGTATAACAGGTAATGAGGGCAGATTTCAGCATGATACATCTTTGGAATCAGCAGACAATGATGACCATCTTGTAGTGGGAGAAGGTATGCATGAGATCCATGAAGACACCGATGAAAGGTATGAACTTGATGCTAATTCTTTGATTGTGAACAGCAGACCAATAACTTCATATGATTTGATTCCTCATGAGATGATGATGAAAATTTTATGGATGACATTGGTAAAGTACCTAATCTTGTTGATATTTGAAATTATATGGCTAAGCGTGAAATGGTGCTTGTTGGCCCAAGTCATTCACATGATATGATGTTTCATAATAGTTTTACTATACCTTACTTCATGAAAACGCATAACTGCAATGGGCATCAAATTGAGGAAGGGTGTTCAGACTTAGTTCTTTGGTTTCCTACTTACACACTAATGTGTAAGGGTTGTTCCAATGTGCTGGTCATGATATTTTCAGACTTTGTAGTGATGATAGCTATTGATTGCATGGATTGGTGTGCACATGTTTGTCACTATAGCATCTAGGATTGGAATGCTATTGAGACATTACCGATTTATGACACCTGCTGCCTTAGCATTTATACACAGTGTATGCCAACATCACTTTATGGGCAGATGGACTTTGAGCACTTGCAAGCTTTTTGGCAACAAGTTGTGGTAGGATTTACAGAGTTTGAGTAGTTATTACTAGCTCCCTCCAATATGAGTGATGGATACTACAATCAGCTTGAGTTGTTGATAGATATATCCGCAGATGTTACCGTGATATTGCAATTGATTGGATGAGTTGGTGTCCTCGATATGAGTCTATTGACACTTGGAGATTTGGTGTCGATGTGAAGTTATCAGTCTATGATTGGGAGAGCAGGGTCAAGATGTATGCTTCCTAGGATGACACTATCATTATCGACTTTTGATTAGGGACCAATTTGTATCACTTCTAGGACATTATGAGGAGGTTTGTTGAGGATTACTCTTTGGAGTTGAGCAGATTATATTTCCTATTGCCCAAGATCGAGTTAGACAGTGGGATTTCATAAATGGATCTTGTTGAGTTGCCTTGGCAGGAGATTATTCATGACACAGATTTTAGCCCTCGCAGGTATTTTGGTTTGGGTGTTGGTGATGATCACTTAGGGCATGATGAGTTTGTCATTATCAGAGTAGTGCAGCGACAACATGGTGGACATTTGCAGAGATTAACTTGGGATCCTGAAATCACATTTGGGTTCAATTGGTTTCAATTGGTTGCTATTGTGGATACCTTGGCATTGCTTGAGGACAAGCAATCTTTGGGAAAGGTGGACTGTAATGTCCCCATTTTAGGGTTCTCTTGTTTTTCTGGGTTTGCGTCTGCTTGATCAGAAGGGTAATCTGATGTTACTAAAGAGCTCAGATGGTTTAGAGGAGCTATTTGATGCTTTCAAATGTTATTTTCAACCTCTGGTTTGGGCTCCAAGATTCTTGGACAAAGTTTTTATTTATAGAAAGTCACCCGATCAGCTTTGTTTATAAATATTCTTCATCAAGAACATTCCTGTGCAATCAGTTTTTTATTTTGATGCATTTCGACAGTTTCCACAAAATGAGTATATTAATGGATATATTTTAATTAATTTACTAAAGTTGCTAAATATTATTTAAAATATTTAAAAGACACCTTAGTGTTATAGCTTGTTGGAACCAGGATGAAATATTTTAAATCATGGATATATTAAACGGGGACCTTGTGTGTCAAATTATCATTATTTTAATAAAAAAGGTGTAATATACTAGCTCGGAATTGTTGCAGAGTCACCACAAAATCAGAATGAAGTACGGCAATCATACATAAACAACTTGTACCCAGAACTGACAAAATAATTAGGCACAGTTAACATCTGATATCAAACACGATATTCACTGGATTCACATACAACCAACTGGAAACACACACTCCCAAACTTGTTGCCTTCGGGCCTCATAAAGCAATGTTATTAATCATGTAATAATGAAAACAATCTGACACCAACTAAGCGCTATAATAATTATTAATAATCTGGTGTAAACGATCCAACACAGTAATGGCAGATAGTAATTCTAGAGCTCATAAAAATATCAACAGCAACTATCAACACAAATTACACTAGCAATAACACTGAATATATATATGCTTGTAATAATAGAACCCAATAGGAGTATTACAGCCAGTGACAACAAACCAGAAGGGAGTTGAGTTCAGTGCAATAACAATATGACTTGTGCCTGGAGGCACTCCCTCTGAGCAACGATGCCCAAAACTTGTCGTGGCTTCCAGGAATGGCTCAGGACAGAATGATGAATGATCATTGGAAGAGCACTTTAGGATAATCAGCACATACAAGGTAGGATGTCGTTGTATCAATCTCCTTCCCGTGCAGAGAGGCTTATGTTGTGTGGTAATGGTGGCCAAAGCGGGAGCTTGACCACAACCGTATAATCACCCTTCACTGAAATCCACCCCTAGGATGCGATCGCATTGCAGGATAGTGAGGAAGACCTACGTACAATGTTCCTAGCACCCGTCCCAAATATACACGGCTAGTAATGGATGACCATCTTTTCCCAAACATAGAAATGATCCAAGATCAACGTTGGCTCCAACCAATCGATGTGTCTGGTGAATCGACCCAGAGATAATCTTACGGCTTTTGCTTGATCCCTCTCGTGCTTCCCAATCATTCGCTCAGACCTATGAATGGAATTGTGTAGCTAGCTGATATGAGGAGCTCTAATCACAGTTGCAGGGCAAGGGCTACATCCTACCGTGCAAGGAATCGATGGAGGTTTTCGTCCCCAAGCGATTCGCATAGACCTACATCCAACTGTGATTTCATGTCCTTTACAAGCAACTGGATCTGAATATAAATGCATTCTAAGATGCCTCCCCAAGGGGTCAGCCAATGACCAAAATTAAATTTAAATATTATTTATTTAATAATTTATATTTATATTTAATATTAATTATTAAAATATTATTATTTAATAGTATTATTATTAAAAATATTAAATGCAGATAATAGTGTTTAAAAATACTATTGTGTTTCCCTCCAAAATTTGAATCATGTAATTTTGGGGACATGACAAAAGGTCTTTTCCGGAGTCAAAGGGGAGTTTTAATTAAACAATGAATTTAAAATAGAAGCTTTTGGAGTGTTTGGCAGAAAAAGTATAGAAGTTTCCACGGGGACGTGTCCCCTGGGTTTTTACCCCCTGTACCCGTCCCGGAAACGTTTCGGGGACGGGGAAAAGACCCCAAAAATCGGGTACGTCCCCGATTGAAGGAAACGGCCCCAACTCAAAAGGGGACGGATAGGGGATGCCTAGCCGTCCCTCGACCGTCCCGAGGACAGCTGGTCGTCCCCCTTTTTCCAGCAATGAATTTAACCCAAAAAAAAGAAACAAAATCTAATTTTCTTTTTTTTAATTCTTTTCTTTGTGGACCCCACGCCCTCCCAACCCTAATATGGCCACTTAAAACATTTATTACCTTCATTTGACCTCATTTTAACTTGCCAAAAACCAATTGCAGCCAAGAGCAAAAGTGAAAAGAGAAAGAGGAGGGTTTGAAGGAGCTGTTGGAGAAGAAAAAGCAGCATTTAGGAGGAAAAAAGGAGAGCATTAAGGCAGCAACCAGCAAGAGAAGTGAAAGAGGTAAGTTATTCTTCCATTATCTTTCATTTTTTTCCATTTTTTTCCAAGTTAAAATGATAAAATGTATGATTTTTTGTATTTTTTTTTATTTTCAATTTGCAAAAATCAAAACAAAACAAAATGAGCAGCAATAGTGAAGATAGTGGGCATGTTGAGAGGGGGGAAGAAACCCAATCAGTTCATAGGGGGCAGCCTCAAACAAACCTATTTAATATCCCTTCTGAAGATTTGAAAAAATATGCAAAAGGCTTTTTTAATCCTAAAAAACCTCTTCTTCAACTAGCATCACGTATAGACCAAGGCAAAGGGAAAAACACTGGGGGTAGTAGATTGTGGCAATGTCACATTTGCAAAGATAAATATAATGGGAGCTATACTAGAGTCTATTCTCATCTATTGGGTTTTGGAGGCCATGGGGTCAAGGGTTGTACAGATATAAAAGATTTTGAGAGGATAGAGTGTTATAGATTGCACATGGAGGCCGGAGGAAGGCCTATAGATCAGCAAATGCAAACTCAATCAGCACATTTAACCTCACCTATGCCCTTTATGCTTGGTAGTCCTAGTGTTGGTAGTGGTAGTAGTGGTGCAAGTGATGTTCATATTTCCACAAGAGGGAAGAGGAAGGCTGCTACTTCTAGTGAGCAGCAAAATACAATTGCAAGTATGTTCAATGTGCAAGCACGAGATGTGGCAGAGTCTTCCATTGCCAAATTTTTCTATGCCCATGCCATCCCATTCCATGTAGCACGTTCTCCCTACTTCAAACAAATGTTTAGAGATGTGGCAGCAGTTGGTACCTCATTCATTCCCCCTGGAGAAAATAAATTACGCACTACACTCCTTGACAAAGAATATTCTAAGGTGAGTGTGGTGATGGAGGACATGAGACAGTGTTGGATTAGAACAGGTTGCTCTATAATCATGGATGGGTGGACCGATATTAGACAACGCCCACTTATAAACATCATAGTCACATGTTCAGCTGGTCCATATTTCCTTAGAGCCGTTGATTGTTCTGGAAAGCGAAAGGATGCAAAATTCCAATTTAATCTTTTAAAAGATGCTATAGAGGAGATTGGGGCAGCCAATGTTGTGCAGGTGGTTACTAATTCAGCACGTGTGTGCAGATTAGCAGGTTTGATGGTTGAGAGTGCTTACAAGCACATCTTTTGGACCCCTTGTTGTGTTCATGCGTTGAACAACGCATTGAAAGACATAGGGAAGATAGATTGGGTGCAACAACTGGTTGTAGAGGGTAGAGACATTCAGATGTTTATTTGCAACCATCACACCTCACTTGCCCTCTTTAGGACATTTTCAAGGAAAGAATTTCTCAAGCCTGTAGCAACAAGGTATGCCAGCTACTTTATTTTGTTAGAGAGGATGCTTGAGGTACAGGAGGCTCTACAGTCGATGGTGGTTAATTCAGAGTGGAGTAGATGGTCTATGGCAAGCACTGCAGAAGGGAGAAGCATCAAACTAAAAATTCTTGATGATAATTGGTGGTCCAATGTGAGGTAAAAAATTGTTATTGATTGCTGATTTTATAAAAAAAAAATATGATTTTATTATTTTTTGATTTTCTAAGTTCTAACTTGTCTTTTTTGATTTTTCAAATTTTTGTTTGCAGATATATTTGTTCCATCATTTCACCAGTTGTGGATGTCATTAGATATGCTGATACAGACTCTCCAAGTCTTGGAGAGATTTATGAAACTTTTGACTCCATGCTTGCAAAAATGAAGAAAGCAATTTCTGACAGGGATCCTAATTCGGGATTATATGAGCAAAAAATTAGGCCCATTGTGACGTGGCGGTGGAACACTATGAACACCCCGCTTCATATGGCAGCCTTTGCTCTTAATCCCAAATGGTATGTACCTAGACCTGGTAGGATGCCTCCTTGTGATGATGATGAGGTGAAAGAAGGGTTTATGAGGGCCCTTGCAAAAATATATTCAATTGAGGAGGCCAGTCTAGTTCGTACACAGTTCACTAACTTTGTTAATCTCTGAGGTCCAACATTCGGCAAACCAGAGGCCAGGGTAGATAGAACTACAGTAGCTCAAAGGGATCCTATTGGATGGTGGTCATGGCATGGGAAAGATGCACCACAATTGAGGACGCTTGCTATTCGCCTCCTTTCACAGGTAATACATTAGATTAACTGTTTAAGTTTTAACTTTTAAGTTTTTAACATAATTTGATTTAGATTAGTGTTGAAGTTTGAACATTTATATAATCATAATTTAAATTGAATGTCCTAATTAGTAAATTTAAAATTAGTAAATTACTAATTTAGTTTTTGTCTCGTCTCACAGGTTGCTAGTTCCTCTGCTGCAGAGAGGAATTGGTCAACATACGGCTTTATTCACTCTATCAAGAGGAATAGGCTGACCTCTAGACGGGCAGAAAAATTAGTGGCTGTGCATAGTGCTTTGCGACTCCTGGATCGTCAGACTCTAGCATTACGGTGGGATATTGATCCAGAGGATGTCGCACAAATTGATGAGGATGAGGAGAGATAGGAGGGATTGGTTGGAGTTGCATTAGATGAGCCAGCCCCTCACAGTGACAGTGACTCAGACTCTGAGTCTGATTTTGATGCAATGTTGGCAGATGCCGAGTAGCGGCAGCCATCATACTTTCTATTACTATGTTTTGGACACTTGTGACTTTGTCATTTTGACATTTGTAGTACAAACTTGTAGCCTTTTGGGCATTTTATTATTTTATATTATATGCACATTGACTATTTGACATGAATTATGGTCCATGGAAGCAATTAGGTAGTTGTAGTATTAATTTGTTTGATAACTCGATTCTATGATGTATATGTCAATATGATTGGTGATTACATTTGCAACTTTATGAATGTTCATTGTTATGATTATCATTACTCATATGAATATCTGAAATTTTCCTATATTAATTTATTTCTCTCTCTCTCTATATAATATATATATACTATATAGCCGTCCCCCCATCCCCTAAAATCCCCTCAAAAAATTGCCGTCCCCGAAACTCGTCCCCCCGTCCCGGAGACTCGGTGGAACATAGGAAGGAAGTTATGAGAGCTCATTTGGGGTTGGAGTTCATACTATTTCTCTTGTTGAAACCCTTATGGGTCGAGAGATTGAACCTAGTTCATCTCAGCCTTTGGGAGGACGAAAACCCTCTCGAAGAAGATTGGTTTCGGTGGTGAAACAATTCCACCCTAGTTGGTTCGTGGGGAAAATCACTCAGGGTTTCCAATTGTGCGACAAAGGAAAATTTGTGAGTCTCCTGCAGAGACAAATTTCGGGTGAACGATTATCTTCCATGCTAAGTGTAAAGATCTGCATTGATTTATTGAATATCGGTAAGGGTTTTGATGCAAGTTGAGTCGGGATGACTACCTATTGTTTAGCTGAGATATGGAAGACAAAATAAGGGTTTGGCGTGAGTTTTCTAGAATATAGTCTTCACATTATTGCTGGCCGCCATTAATACTGCTGTTACTGTTGTGTGAGGGGTTGTGGCTGTGCCCTAAGTTTCCTACAGTGATATTTCAAACTTCAATGAGAATCTGAGGCTGATGCATGAATGTTTGGGAGCAGCAAAGGTGATTTCTGGGTCGTGGAATTGTGCAAAATCCCACGCACTTTCCTGTAGCTGCTGATTCTAGGGTCATGACTGCTCAGATTGAGGTGTTTGGTCTCCAATCAGCATTTCATTAATTCTTGGCTTCATCACTGTGCATTGAGACTGGGTTAGAGGGGTCTATTAACTTCATTATGAGCTCACAGTTCAGAATAGTGAGTTTATATCAGACAGGGATCTTTCACAGTGGCTGTGTGGGAGTATTTGTGCCCAGTTAGCTTCAACATTGGTCGCTTGGAGTGGGAGGAGCCTTGGTGTGAAGATTGCTCAGTCCTACATTCATATGCAAGGTGGTTTGAGTGACTATATGGCCCAGGCATGAGCATATGTCATGTCCCTGAAACCCTGAGATTAAAATACAAAATTAATCTTTAAAACATTTGATTTCATTGTAATTATGATTGTCGAGACAATATCATAATTAGATTAAATTATCGATAAAAAAGAGAGATAAAGATAACTCAAAAATATATATGAACATTAGCTTAAGCCATCAATTATGTGACATCATAAATATTGTA
This sequence comes from Sequoiadendron giganteum, assembly GCA_007115665.2. Classification (NCBI taxonomy): domain Eukaryota; kingdom Viridiplantae; phylum Streptophyta; class Pinopsida; order Cupressales; family Cupressaceae; genus Sequoiadendron; species Sequoiadendron giganteum. The sequence continues at coordinate 425,097,214 of CM021102.1, read as the reverse complement.
TATTATTTTCAATAAGTATTTATAAATGAAATAATTTTAATCTTAAGCATATGGCGATATAAAATGAAAATTAAATAATTAAACTTAAGACTATGAAGACGATTCATATTATCAAAGATAAATGAATTGCCAAAATTCATTATCAAAGGTTTGAAGACGCGACTGGATAGAGAGTCGCGACGATGGTGAAGGATCACGACTAGGGCATAGGGTCGCGACCATGATAGAGAGTCGCGGCTATGGAGAAGGTTGTGATCTCCAAAGCGGAGGTATATGAGACTAGACGCGAAGGAAGGAGGAGGTTAGAACAGAAGAAAACGGAGGAATAATTGAAGGACTGTAGACCCGGCATTGACATGCCTATCCGCCATCCTATCTATGGGAGGAAGATTAAGCAGGTTGTGAGCCACTCAGCCAAAACATAGGAATCATGCAAAGACAAAGACAGGTAAGCTGTTTGTCAAAGACTAGTCTTAGAGAAGGCACAAGTGCTCAGCTACAGGTAAGGCATCTGTACCCAACAGAATTGCAAATCTGATTGATATGGTATAAAAGATTTACATGTATATATGAATGGATCAATAGGCTGATTCTTAATACTGGCTGTGGCCTTCTCAATCACAATAATGTTGCTTGCAGCAATTATTGTGTCCCCATAAGCGACTGTGACTTTGGCTCAAAGGATAGATTTAGCCAACAAAACTCTTCGTTAATGCTCATCAGGGAGAGGATGGTTGTGGAGGGAAAGGCGGGTAAATTCGATCCCATGATGGATGTCCCAAGACGGGTGATAACCTTGAGGGAATCCACTTGGAGATTGGTCACGCGCCCTCAGCATTGTAAGTTCGCCTCTCCTCCAATGAGTCTAGGCAAGAGAGATGAAGGCAAAATCTATTCCGGGTAGAGCATAGCAAGTTAAGGTAAAATATGTTAAGCATGTACTTAGGTAATTCATAACTTGTGTATATGTTGATGTTAAAATTGTCTAATGCATTCATCTCATATATTGATTAAAAGAAATTTTGCATTCTCCTATTCTCAGATGTTAAAATTGTGTAAATGCATAGTTGTTATAAATCAGTGATATATTAGATCTTTAAGACAAATTATAAAAGCTAAATCACATGCACATGAAAGTAATCCTTACCTTGACTTGTACATTCTCTCTGTTTTTAGGACAAATTCCTTAAGGGGACATTACAGCATACTCCAGGTCTGATCTGAGATATAAAATTATCTGTACTCTGTTATTGCTGTTGTTATTCAATCTGTTAGTGAACTGTTCTTCATACATTGCTGTAGTTCATTCTGAGCATCAAACATTTGCATATCTGCTTCATAATATTGCCCAGATTGAATTTGCTTAAGACTAGAGCTTTATCTCTGCTCTGTAATATTGTATGACAGTCAAATAAGAAAGGATAAAGTGGTGAAGTTTGATCATTAAATCTGTTTATGCATTTTTATTTGAATATCATCATATTACTGGCAATGGAATGAGACATGTTTGGCAAAAATGAAACATCTATCAAACTTAAAAACAAACGCAAAAACTACATACATTCTGGATGGGAATTTTACACACTGTTTCGCTATATACCCCTCAAATATAACCCACACCCGTTTGGTATTTTGTTGGGGATTTACATGTACAAGTAAATTGATCCGTGTCCTTCCCACTCTTCCTTAAGGGTCCTCCATATGGGAGCTATCCCTTAATTGGGCTCATTTTCATTTTCATTTTCCCAATGTTGTTTGCTCCGCATTGTTGACCTAAAGTTTCATAATTACAATTTGGGCATTGATGCATATTCGTGCTGCATATGTTGAACAAGCTCGTTCCAAACAAATTTAAATCATTGTGCAATCAAATAGAAAAACTAACTTGGACGGCAATGACGTCAGGATCGAGCTGTTGAACGAAGTCGGCGAGCTCGGTTCGATTCTTCTTGAGTCGCAGCAAAAGGCTGTTAGCGTTCCATGACATGAAAACAAGGGGCTCTTTTCCGCCACCTGCATTTGCTTCTTTCTCTCCATTGCTCTTAACCCTCTTACTTATGGAACTGTCCTTCTCCACCACTTGGAAGAAACGCTTCATGTCTATAATATTTCAATGTTTTTTCTCTCGCGGGCTACTTAACGCTGGCAAACCACCACCATGCATGTGCCACCAAAAAATATAAATTCTTAACCAGTTTGCATTTTAACGTCTTTCATCCGCCCTCTTTTACTCTTGAAATCCACTCCCCACTATTTGTGTTTAACCTCACACCTAGCTAATTACAAGCATCTGCACTGGTAAACAGTGCAGAGGGGGCGCCAGTAGACCGAGCCTAATGGAAGCTTTTGAGCAACATTTTTGGTGGTCTGTTCTGCCTGTCTACTTTTTGTTGGAGTAGGGACTCTAAACTAATATTTTTTTGTATTGACATTTAAATAATTCATTTTATTGTTATTTTATTAATGCAAATTTTTTAAATCAACTTACCGTTGGCGACATACAATGTCCATTATCCCCACTGAATTCATTTAACCAAGCTATATAAAGAGCATTGTTGCATATTCTTAGTTCTTACCATAGAAGTATGGTGCTTACCTAGATTTCAATAGGTGATTAGATTGTTTGGATTTCGGTTAATCAAAATTTTGAATTTTATTAATTTTTTTAAAAAAATCAAATTTTGATATACAAAGGTTGGCAAGTTGATAAATGTTTATAATTCAAATTTAATTTGCTTTAGAATGGTAGAAAATAAGGGAGAGATTATTTCAAATTAGGGTTTTTCTTCATGTTGTCTATTGGAGGAAGTGTCTCAATCTTGCATCGTAATGTTCTATATTTATTTATTATTTTCTTTAAGATGGAAAAGAGGTTGTCTTGCTTTAAGATGGCACTTTTGACCACATGTTAGATACTTTATAATGTGTGTAAGAAGTTATAAGAGCATCCAATGTCATTATGGCAATATAAGATGTAGGAGTTAATTATGATAGATCTTATAATGCATGTAAGGACATGATTATAGAGAGTTACATAGTAGACTTGGCTTTTGACCAATTAATAACACATGTTATGATGCATTACAACGCATATTTGAATGGGATAATGAAGCCAAAATGGAGTGCTCAAGCTAGCAAGTTGGTTATGACAGATTATGATAAAACAAGAGAATCTTCTAAGATTAACATGTTGACCTATTATGAGAGTTGGGCATTGGAATTCTTCACAGAGATTTTGAAATTATTTTTAGGAGTGGTATTCTCCCATAGTTTATGTTTTACAATAAATGTGGTTTCTAGATTTGTAAATTTTATATATCGGTGCCTAAGCTAGAGACGTACTATGATGTGATTTTTCAAGGGATTGTAATATTAAAATTTATCTAGACTTGTGTTGGTTATTCTCTTATGAAATCTTGAGTTTATTGATGTATTTTAACTAGATTGGTACTATGAATACTATGGTTCAAGACTTGGCAGCTGGATTTTTACTTAAAAAGGTTTTCTTAGGATAAACATTATCATTGTGGTACAATTTTGGTGTTTATATTTTCTTTTTGAATCCAAGGTAGATCATATTTTACATAGATTTTTCTCCTCATTGATTAGTGTAGGAAGTGTTTCCCAACTTCGTTTCATTTGGTATCAAATTTTGATCAACTCTACTTCCTAGGGGGTGGGAAAAAGATTTTTTAGACTAAAATTGGTTTGAGACGAAGTCATGCACATAAGATCTTTCTTTTCAAGGAAAATGGCAAGTACCTCTTGATTTGAGATGGAATGGTCTAACAACACAAACTTGAAGCTATGGAAGCCCGAGATGGAGGATTTGTAGATTTGGACAAAGATTTATGGTTAGTAGTCTTTAGAATTAAACCTAGAGATGAAGGATGATGACAGTGATCTATTAGATCAAATAATTATAAATCTCAGTTGGCTTTGTTTGGAAAGTTTAATGCTCTTAAATGTTCTAGAAGAACCCATTGGTAACATCCTCTAGGAAAAGTTAGGAAAGTTATACTAGGATAAATCCTTTGTGAACAAGATTCTTCTACAAAAGAAATAGTAACTTTGAGGATGGATAATGAGGACTTAGTTGTTGAGCAATTGAATGAATTTAATATAATTGTAAGTCAATTATAGTTTGTTGATGTGAAGATAGAAAAAGAAGATCAATCCATGGTCCTATTATGTTATTTTCTAGACTCATGGGACAATTTCATGATGGCCATTAGAAGTACTCCTATAAATTTTGTGTGTGATGAGGTTTTAGCTTCTCTTCTCTCAAAGGAGATGAGATGAAAGGCTTCTAAATCTATTAAGAAAGCACTATCTAAGTCTTGGGGGAGATCTAAGTTATCCAATAAACCCAAGGTTAAATGTTTGAAATGTGGTAAGAAAGGTTGTATCAAGAACTACAACGAGAGGAAATAAAATAATGAGTCAAATAATGGTTCAAATTTTAGAGCTTCTCTAGATGAATCAGATGCATTTATTGTAGCATTTTTCATGCATGTATGTGAATACACGTGAATGATCAACTTCAATGCATCTTTATGCATGACTCCCTATAGGGAGTGGTTTTCTACTATGAGAAATTGTTTGATAGTGGAAAGGTATACATTGGTGAGAAATTTTCTAATTATTGTTGGCCATGCCCAAGTAAAGATCAATTTCTCTAATGAGAGGATTAAATATATTTTATGATTTTTGCACAAAACTTTTTATTTGATAGCAAGATGAATGATGTGGATGCATAGATAGTATTCAACAATGGTGGGTGCAAGATGGTTTGTGGAGCTATGGTGTTGGCAAAGGGAGGTTATGTTTAAATTTTTTTTATCTTGATGTGAGAACCCATATTTAGTGTAATAGTTTAATACTACATGTAGAGACTTAGAGACTTGAAATATGCAAGCCTATAACTTTGGTACTACATCTACACCTAGAGGATTGGTATTTGTAGCAAAGGGACTAGTAGCACCATGACTTGTAGTAGAAATATGATCTAGCTTCCCAAACATGTTCTCACCTCAAAAGGTAAGCTACTAGCTAATAAGACCATGTTATGGCATGAGAATATGGGCCACACAGGTCAAAAGGGTCTCAAGACTTTAAAAAACTTAAATCATCCAGAGGGGTTAATGTGTTGTTCTTATAGATTTGACTTTTATAAACCTTGTATTTATGGTAAATATAATCATGTTTAGTTTTATTCAATATTATATAAGTCTCATGGGATTTTGGATTCTATTTATAGTAATGTTGTTGGTCTTATAGATGTGCCTTCATTAGCAAAATATCTAAATTATATTTATTTTATTAATGATTTATCCAAGTGGAATTGGATCTATTTTTTCAAGCATAAATCTAAGGTATTTAGTTGGTTTAGGGAGTTTAAAGCTCTTTTGGAAAACTACACAAGTAGAAATATCAAGGTGTTGAGGACAAATAATGTTGGATGATATTATTCAACTAAGTTTGGCAAGTTCTACAAAGAGAATGGTATTGTATGACATAAGACAACTCCATCCACCCCTCAACAAAATGGAGTTACAAAGAGTATGAATAGGTTATTTATGGAGAGGGCTAGGAGTATACTTTATGGGGCTAATTTAGAACATAAATTATAAACAAATGTGATCAACATGATATATAACTTGATTAATAAGCTTCCTACATCAACACTTGTGGATAAACCCCAATGGAAATTTGAATGAGAAAAAATCCCTCACTTTGGTATCTTCAATTTTTTGGTTGCAAGGCATATGATCATGTGCCTAAGGAGAAGAGGTAAAATTTAGACTATAAGGTAGTAAAGTGCATTTTCATTGGATATAGTGATAATGTGAAATGATACAAGCTTTGGGATATTGTGATCAAGAAGACATTGTGTAGTTAAAAATGTGATCTTCAAAGAGATCGTTCCTTCTACTTTAGTTAAGAAACTATATGGGAGTGCAAATTTTATATTGTAGTTATAACCAAAATCTAAGATAGATACACTTGAAGTTAAACTAAATGTTAAATATTGACCTAATGAGGAGGATAGTATAGATATTTCAAAGTGTTTTAAGAAGAACCTCCACCTTGAATTTTGAGGAAGTCCACTTGGTAGAGGAGGCAACCAAAGAGTTATATCCCACCTAATTTTATTTGTATTTTTGTCTTATTTACTAACATTGATGATCGTTGAATTGTCACTGAGGTAATGGAGATGGATGATTGTGAGTCCTAGTAGCTAGTCATAGTTGATATTGAAGAAGAATGACATTTAGTACTTGGATCATTTTCTAAAGGGGAGTAAACATGTTAGTTGCAAATGGGTCTTAAAGAAGAAATTTAATTCAAATGGTAAGTTGAGAAGTACAATTATAGACTACTTGCAAAAGGATTGGGAGAATTGATTATGGTTATATTGTTCTCTAGTTGATAAGTTGACATCTATTTAGCTCTTATTATATATTACAACTACTTTTTATATTCAGATTGAGCAAGTGGATGTGAAGACAACTTTCAAGCATAATTATTTATGTAATATCCCATTTTCAACCAATTTGTGTTTGTGGATTGAAGACATATTTCATATTCTTGGTATTCCCCCTAGTACAATTTTTCTTATATGTTCTACCACATCTTCCCAATGTGCCTGTTACATTTAGAAGTTTCTAAGGTTCCAAAGGGTTTTAAGCCTACAAGTTATAGGAGTGCTAGAGTTACCCTTCTTGAAATGCCTATTTTCCCAACTCTTTCTTTCCTTTATTCTTATCAAAATATTAGACTTCTCCTTCCCAACATCCCTTCCCTTTGACACCTAGATACAAGCATGAAGTGTCTATTGTTAAACAAACATGTTCTACAAAGAATGATTTTTTTGTTATCTTTGGAGAACCAAGTTAAAATTTTATCCCTTGTAGTACCTGTTATACTTTATGAACTCGATCTTGAGATTTTTTATATTTATTTATTTGTTAGAACTTTGTTCATTGTGATGATAATGTATAGTTGAATCTTATGTGTTTTTTGTAATTTTTGACTCACATTGCTTCTCTTAAGGAATAATTATTTCATTGTAATATTAATGAGATTCATAGGTTTAATCATTATAACACCATATTATGTGTGATTGCTTCTCACTTTCATATATGATGTTTCATGGTATTGAAAGATAAAAATATAACCATTACCTCCTAAGAAGTGTAGGTAGTGTTTATTTTTCTTTCATATTATACTTTCTAAATTAGAAAATAGATTTATCATGAACTATAATAGTCATTTCCCTTTGATACGTGGCCCTTGCATTCTTTGATCTGAAAGGCATTACTTGATAATAAAATTTCCCCCATGGAGTTATGAAGGTTGTCTTATGTTGGTCTTCTTATGTAATTTGGATTTGATTATAGCCTAAAAATCCATCCATAGGGGACAACATTTCATGCCTTGTCGTGAGATTCACAATGATGTCATTGTTCGATAGTGGGAAGTCATTTTTTGGATAGGCAAGTTGTTGAGATTCCTAATTTTGGTGCATATTTGGATGCCCCCAATGGGTTTAACAAATGGTAGGATATTGGAGACCCACTCGGGCTAGTCAATAGGCTTGATAAATCCAACTTCAAGGAGTTCTTGTAGTTCTATTTTTATCAAAAGAGCAATTTTAGGATGCATCTTTTAGAGCTTTTGTTTAACACGTTTTGCATCAGGATACATCACTAAGTGATGCACCATGAGGTATGGATCAAGGCTTGGCATGTTTTCATATGTGCGGGCGAAGTTAATGGATCTTCTTTTGAGGAAGTCTATCAATTTCTGATTAAGTCCATCTTCTAGTTCTTTGGCTATGTAAGTGATTTTAGGTTCCTCCCTTGTTCCCAAATTGATATCTTCTATGTCTTCAATCAACATTGTAGATGTCTCATTATGTTTGGGAATTGAATCAAATGCCCCATCCTCTAGCGCCTCGGGCAAGTTTTCACTAGAGGATATGTCTTTTATTTTTACTTTTTCTTGATCCAAAAGTGCCTCATTGAGGTTTTCGCTAACGGAATTTTCCTTTTTATTATTTTTGTGACTGAGGCAAGTGATTTGCTCCCCAAAATAGGCATCTTTATGCAACTTTATTTGATGTTCTTGCTTATGATCTCTTGAAGGTATATAATCATGAACTCCCATGATTTATGCTATTGCTTCATCATTTTGGAATGTGTCTAGTATGGAAGGTCCTTGGTGGTCCCAATGAATTAATTTAGGGTATACAAGCGGGAAGTCAATGGATGATGTTATGGTATATATGTTATCAATGTCAAAAAATTTAGCAATGGTCTCAAAGGATTCTTCGATGGAATCCTTATGAGAGCTTTGATTAGTAGAAGTCTTTCCACCTCTATTATGGGTGCATTGAGGTCCTATGGTTACTGAATTTGTGGCCTAAAAACCAAGTCCTTGATGATCCTTATATTCTTATAGTTGAATGGGTTCCCTTATTCCTCGCTCTTGTGCCCCCAACCCTTTTTCTTTGTAGCCCATATATTTGCACGAGTCATGTCCTTTAGGATATCAATAGACCTCAGGAGAAGGTAGTGGTTGTTCTTCTTCCTTGTATAACCATGAGGAGATATCAAGGCTAGATATTCTTTGTTAATAGTACCCATTTATTTAAATTCTTAAAGGTTTCTTTTGTTTTCAAGTTAAGCACTCAACCATATGATCGTGGCAAAGTAGGGAGTTGTCCTATGTAGAAAGAATTTTGAATTGTATACTCCACACATCCTTTGTCAGTCACCTTGACTTTGATCTTAGGGATAGGTTATGGAATGGATGAGGATTGTAATGTAGATGGATCAATGTAAGTGGATGAGGTTGATGCAACATCAATAACAGGACAATGATGGTAGCTCTTGTATTTTCTTTCCAACATTTTGCAATATTAGAATGGTTGTGGGTTAGAAAAAATGGTTACTTCTCTACCATTGTGTTGGAATTTTAAGCATTAATGATAGGTAAAGGGGACAACTTGCATAACGTGTATCCAAGGACATTTGAGGAGGATTTTATATGGAAGATCTAGGTCAAGGATATAATATGGATTTTCCATAACAATCGAGCCAACATGAATAGGCAACTTTATGGTACCTTTTGAATCTCTTTTTGCATCATCATATGCCTTTATTATTGTCTTCTTCTGGGGTTCAATGATGTCTTTTGAATAGCCCAATTGTTTAATTAATTTTAAAGTGCATAAATTGAGTCATGATCCACCATCTATTAGGACTCTTTTAATGTTGTGCTTATGTACAATGGCTTTGATGTGTAGTGGTTTATTATGAGGATCTCAAAGTGAAGGTCTTTATTAGTGAATGTTAGATGGTGTGTGGATGATAGGTTTCCAATTATGGCTTGGAACGGGTTAACATTTATATCGATTAGCACCCTAGATTCTTGGAGATCTTTATCAAGAGCCTCTTTATGCATGGGTGAAGTGTGAAGGAGTTCCAAAATAGATATTTGTGATGGTGTTTTACTAAGGTGTTCAATGATGTTATATTTATTAGTGGTATATGGAGTGGGTAATGAAGATGATGCTCTGTGTATTGTCACCCGACCACAATGGGTAGTGATAGCACAATCAGGTGCCTTGATGGTTATGGTATTACATTCTTTAATTTGACCAATGTGTGTGTCATGGGATGAGGAATTGGTGTTGTTATTGTATGATTATGAAGCATTTTTATAGGAGGATGATGGTTTCACTTCATTATGTTGTGGGAAAGGTTGTGCGTACATGCCTAGCTACACATTTGGCGATTTCTAGTTTTGAACTTTGATTTCTCCCTTATCGATGAGATCTTGGATGCAATTTTTTAGTTTCATGCACTTTGTGATACTATTCCCTTTGATTTTGTGATATTCACAATATTTGTTTTCTTTATACCATGCTGGTTTGGGCTAGTTTTCATTAAAGGGCTTAGTAAGTGGAAATTTGATTAAGTTTTCTTGTTCCAATTTATGAAATACAACCTCAATAGGTTATCCCAAAGGGGTATACTTATGCTTGGGTTGATTAGTTTGTTTTCATTTTCCTTAGGGGATGGTAATTGTATTTGAAGTTCCTTGTTGTGATGTTTTTTGGTTGTGAGATGAGGTGCTTTGTACATTTTGCACGTGTTTGCTATCAGTTACTCCATCATTCACAAAAAAATTGTTTTTAGACCAATACATTGGTTTGCCATTAGGTTGATGATTATTATCTTTATGGTATTTATAGATTTTTATTACCTCTTTAGTGATTAAGGCCTTTTCAATAGTTAACCCTTTTTTAATGACTTCATCAAAGGTGTTGACACATTGTAGTTAAAAATGCAAGGTTGTCTTTGGGTGTAAATTTTCAATAAAGATATTCACCATTTGTTTTTTAGGTACTTGTAAGGGGAATCGACTTGCAAGGTGTCTCCATCTTTGAAGCAATGTGTTAAAACTTTCCCCATTGTTTTGTTTAGTTGTGCATAACTTAGCTAAAGTAATATCTTCTTCAATGTTTTATGAAAAATGGGTTACAAATAATTTGGATAAGTTAGTGAAGGATGTTATTGATCCTCGGGGTAACTATGTGAATCATTCCAAGGCTTGCACCCAAGTCTTCTAGGGAATAACCTCATGAGGTATACATCATTGTAAGTGACTTCTTGACATACCACACTAAATTATGTAAGGTGTTCAATAGGGTTACCTTTCCCTTTGTATTTGTTGAATTTTGGAATTTCATAATCTTTGGGAAAGGGGATGGATAGTATGGATTGGTCAAACAAGTAAGGGCATATGTCCTCATATCTATAGGTCTTCTTTGTTTGACCAATTTGGAGCCCTTGGATCATGTCTTTCATCTTTCCAACTCTTGGGATAAGTTGAAGTTATTAGATGAAGGATTTTGGAAGTATTGGTTATACATGTGTTGGTGTTGGTGTGAAGGTGTTAAAGGGGGCTTGTTGATGATTGGGTGTTAAGGGGGGATTGTTGATGTTAGGATTTTTTTGGTGTTGGTAATTTGATGTTGGGGGATTATTGGTATTATGTGGAGGAGGGTTGTTAATGGTTAAGGTATGTTGATATTAAGGGTTTAATGTTGGTGGGTTATTAGAATTTTGATGATTAGGAGGTGGTGATGGGAGGTTAATGGTGTTTAGGGGATTATTACAAGGTGGGGGTGGGGGGTTTGATGTTGGGGTTTGAGAGATATTAGGTCCTTGTTGATTAATGAATTTTGTATGGATAGATGTGGTAAGGGGTTGTGTTGAAGTAGTTGGATTTTTGGATGCATAAGTTGTTAGAGTTTCCAATAAAATCCATAAAACCAAGATCACCTGCAAAACGTGGATTAGCCTTCTATAAGGAGAAAAAATAAATATGCAAGAGCAAGTTGCAAAAGATGTGCAAAATATATTATTGAGAATAATGAATTACATGAGATGACTTACTTTTATAAATCAATATGCAAAACCCTAAAGGTAAAACCTAATTAGGACTTAAGTAAACTTAATAAAGTGTAATTAAATAACTAATTACATCAACAACCCCCTTAAGTGCAGGTTATGGAGAATAAGAAATATGCAAATAATGCAAGGATGGGTCCATGAAAGCATGGATGCATCCCGAATACAAGGCCATGTTGGGTACCCATGTACATATGCAATGCAAAAGAAATAGAGAATGCAACCAAGAGATGAAAGATGGAGGACTCCACAAGACCCCCCAAGTACACCATTTATCACATAGATACATAAGAAATACCCCCACAAGAGGGAGAGATATGATGAAATAATTTGGAAGCTATGTGTATCTTGATGTTGATGTTGAACTGTGACTAAAACTAATCCATAGGAGTAAGTACCATAAAGAATTTAAAACATTAACCATAAAATGAATGGCCCTCAAACTAAGATGTGACCTGATGAGAATCTGATACGATTTAGGATCATTAACCATAAGCTCTCAATCTGAGACATGAACCAATGTAAACCAAAATGTATCAAGTTATGAGCAAGATTGTAGCCAAAAAAAACTACATAATCCAAATGCAACTCATGTGAGTTTTCATCAAATATGAAGATGGGATCAAAGTGAATGCCATGTGACTACACTCTAATCAAATTATTATGCAAGAAGGCCCCCTGATGGAACTTTTTTAAAGTTCATTTATTACAATTCACCAAGAATGTGAAAGGAGAACATGCAAACATGCAGAAATCAAAGAGAAAATGAAAACATAAAGCTTGCAAAAAGGAAAGATTGCATGCAAGGATTAATTTTCACTTCTTCCTTTATGAAAAAAAAACCTCAAATCTACATAGAGAACAAAATCAGATTTTCGACGTTATAAAGTTTTCAAAAAACGGACACTGTATGCTCAAGTTACAATTTTTTGAAAAAAAGGGTAAATTTTGCTAGTCGACAATGCAGACATGACCCTTTTGATTTGATTTTTGAAAAAAATACTTGTTGCATGCAAAAAATAATGGATACCCAAATAATATTTTGGTTCTACCAACAAAGCCCATAAAGCATTTTTTAATCTAAAAAATAGAACATGCAATTTGGTAAAAAAACAAAAACTTCACATGTAGGGAAAATAACCACGATTTTGACAGCCATTTCTACAAGTTCTGCTCACTATTTTCAAAATATAGTAGATACTCAAATGGTATTTCATGATTTTAAATAAAACCCAAAAATTATTTTTCTCATGAATACACGAAGAAAAAGATATTGGTCATTTTTTTAATCTAAAATGCACCAAAAAATTTCTCAAGGCCAATCCCTTGAGGATCCCCAAAAAAAACTCTTTGATTGAATTTCTCTCAGATATGAGATGGGGCTTGCAGATCAAAGCTTTGATACCATGTTAGAGTTTCCAATAAACTCTATAAAACCAAGATCACCTGCAAAACTTGGATTAGCCTTCTACAAGGAGAAAAAATAAAGATGCAAGAACAATTTACAAAAGATGTGTAATTAATATTATTGAGAATAATGAATTACATGAGATGAATTTCTTTTATAAAGCAATATGCAAAACCCTAAATGTAAAACCTAATTAGGACTTAAGTAAACTTAATAAAGTGTAATTAAATATTTAATTACACCAACATAAGTGACATGGGGTTAGGGGGGATATTGACCCTTAGTTGTGATGATGTGCTGATGGAAGGGGGAATGTTGGGATTAGATTGTACCCTAGGATATTATCAAAAAAATTAGTAGATGATGAAGGATTGTTAAGAGACTCACCACTCCTTAGTTGTGAGATGTCAAAGTTAGAGGGGATTTTAGCCCCTTTAGCTATGAGCTCAATTAGGAGTTGATCTTTGCTAAGAATAAATAGTCTCTCCATCATCTCTTAATTATAAGGATTGGTAGAAAATTCCCTTAGTCTAGAGGGATCTCCTACTTGGTCTATGTCTACCATTTCCTCTTAGGACTAGGTGGTTGGGAGGAGTTTATGTTGTAAAATTCTTTTCTTGAGAATCCATTAGTTTCTTAGCTTGTGATCTAGTGATTGGCATGCAAGATAGGGATTCCTTTGAAGAGTGGCCTTGGGATAATGGGTTTTGATGGGTATGGGGAATAATTGATGAATTAAGGTTGGGTTATGATTTTAGACTTAAGGTTGGTTAGGGTTGGATGTTTGATGGATGGAGATTTAGACTTAGATGATCTTTGGACTTGGAATTATGGTTGGATTATGATTGGATGGTGTTTAGAAGATTTTACAAAATTTTGTACCTTGGACTTGGTTTGTAAAATAATGATGGATGAAAAATGTTGGATTTTTAGGATAAAATTTGGATGGTGGATTTTGGATGTTGGATTCTAATATGTGATTGGAAAGTTGGATTAGGGTTGGTTTAGGATGATTGATTGGTTGATTGGATTAAATGATGATAAGGATGATCCTTGGGTAAGGGATATGTGCAAAATCATTTTTGCAACAAAGATTAGAATCTAGATCCTTAGGATGGGGTGATTTTAGAATTTTATCTTTACTCACTTAGGATAGGCAAGTTCCTAAGAAAGGTTAGATAAAGGATGTTTTTGAAAACCTTAACTCAAGAGATCCAAATCCTTAAGCTAAATAATTCAAAAGGATGGACTTCCCAAGGATGCAACTTAAGATAGGAAAGTTCTTAAGCTACCACTAAATTAGTAGAATGATTAAGAATCTAGATTAAACCCTAATGAAAAAAATTATTTGCAAGGGTAATGGTTGGGTTGGACAAGGATAATGATGATTTAGATGATAAGTGGAAGATTTATGGGTTTGATGATTAGATGAGGTTTAGATGATATTAGAAAATTTAGGAAGATGATCTAGGGGTCAAATGGATAAATGGGATGATAAAGGTTATGATTAAGGATGATAGGTGGGATAATGGTGACATAAGATGGCTAATAGTATGATTAGGATGATAAAATGATAGGAAGGATTAAATTATAATGCCAAGTCAAAGATTGAAAGGTGAATGATGATAACTCCCAATGGGAAGATGAGAAGATGACTATGATGATCAAAGGATGACAATATAGAGATTAAATTAGTGAAGGTGACAAGGTGTTGGGGAATTATTGATGAAAGACTCTAAAGTTTTGTCCTAAGTCCAAAGATAAAAAATTTAAAGTCCAATGATGGGGAGGATGGGATGTTTGGAATAAATGGGCGTTTAAAGATGATGGGATGATTATGGAAAAATGGAAAATTCTAGGTAAGGTAATGAGGTGTAAAATGGTGGGGTCAATGATGGTCAAAGGATAGTTGAGTTGCAAAATATGTCAGACTATTCAAGGAACCCTACAAGGTCACTGTCAAAAGACTCAAGTTTTTTCAGCCAAATGCAAGCACAAATTTTTAGATAGATCTGAACGTAGGCATGGTTTTATAGACACAGGTGTAGATTTTTTTGACGTAGGCACAAAATGATAGTGTCAATGTGGCAAAATGTAAGCACAAATTTTCAAAGCGTAGTGTAATATGTTTCCTTGTTTTGGTTTTGTTTTCTATTGTTTTCGATAGGTATTTTGTTTGTCTTTTTTTGATGTTTTTAAATGCTTTTATACAAAAATAGTGTAGAAAACAAAGAACTTACAACAAAGGAATAACCAAAACTCTCACTTTTTTCAATGTCGAAACTAATTGAAAAATTCTAGAATTTAATTACAATCATAATATCAAGATTTCTTTGATTATAACTGTAGACACCTAAAAATGTCCTAGCTTGTGAATTAGCATTTTGACACTCATATTCATCTATTAATTAAGTGATTTAACATCATTTAATTAATTCATCATCGAATAACATCAAACAACATCGAACGGTGTCAAACAACATGAACAACACAGAATGACATAGAACGACATCGAACAACATCAAACAACATCAAACAACATCGAATAGCATCAAACAACATCAAACAACATTAAACAACATCGAACAACATTGAACAACATCGAATAACATCAAACAACATCGAACAACATTGAACAACATCGAAAAAAATTAAAAAAAATCAAACAACATCGAACAACATTGAACAAAATCAAACAACATTGAACAACATCGAACAGTATTGAACAACATTTAACAACATCGAACAACATCGAACAATATCGAACAATATTGAATAAAATTTAACAACATCAAACAACATCGAACAACATTGAATAGCATCGAACAACATCAAACAACCTCAAACAACATCAAATGATATGGAACATCATCTTTGATCATCCTGTAACATCTAAAAATGACTCATAATCATCTCGTAACATCTCATAATGACTCAGAATCATCTTGTAACATCTCACAATAGCTTAGAATCATTCTCTAATGTCTCGAAACATCTCAGAATCACCTCGAGACAACTCAAAATCATCTTGTAATGTCTCAGATCATCTTGAATCATCTTGTAATGATCCTGAAACATCTCAAAATTATCTCATAATGTCTTAGATCATCTCGAAATCATTTCACAACGTTCCCACATTGCACCACATCAAAATGACATCAAAAACCCTAATTCCTCTATTAATTGAATAATACAACATTATTTAATTCATTCACTTTTCATCATTTCACACAAATTAAATAAATTTCATTTATTTAATAACGTCCTGAAAACCCTAATTTCTCTATTGATTAAATAAAACAACATTATTTAATTAATTCACTTTTTCATCATTTCAGACAAATTAAATAAATTTCATTTATTTAATAAAGTCGTGAAAACCCTAATTCCTCTATTGATTAAATAAAACAACATTATTTGATTAATTCATGTTTCATCATTTCGACCAATTAAATAAATCACATTTATTTAATAATGTCCTAATCCCACTTTATTTTGTCCTGATTGATTAAATATTGTTAATTATTTAATTACATTGCTAAATCACCTTATTCCCCTAAGTTGATTAAATTATTAAATAATACTTTAATTACAACACTTTCCCTCCAAAATTTGAATAATTAAATCAAACTATTCAAATCAAATATCAAAAATTAAATAAAACCAATGCAACTTTGTTTGCAAAAGTCAAACTTGATTTGCACGTTCAACTCCAAAAAGGAATTAATTAATTAAATCAATTAATTCATATTCCTCACCCACTTTCTGATTGAGCAAATTACAATTGTTGACTAAGCAATATTATTTGTTAACTAATCAATCCAAATTATTAACTGAACAATCTATTGTGTTAACTAATCAATCACAATTCCTAACTAAGCCATCACAATCCTGTCTGATCAATCTAAATTTGTTAACTGATCAATCACATCCCTGACTGGCCAATCTATTTCCCAATCACACAAATTGTGCAATCAACTTTGCACAATTATCTCATGTCTAAATCCTCTCAACACACTCCGACCGTTGATTTGGATATTCTTCAAAATGATCTTGATCGTCCATTTTAAATCTTATTTTCTATATAACAAACCCCTTTCCTCACAAATAAGGATTGAAGAATCAACATACATTGAGCAAGAAAGTGTTGTCAAGATCATCCTTGAGAGAGCTTCATTCCTTCCTTCGACCAACCAAGCATTCATCCACACTTTGCACACAAACTTTGGAGGCTTCGTTGTGATAAGAGCAATCCAACATCAAGCGAATACACTCCACTACTAGATAGTAATGCTACATTGTTTTTATACATTCATTTTGCAATCATACATTTGTTTATGCATGTTAGAATAGATTAGTTTCATTTTGTATGTGTAGGTTAAGATATTAGATTAATACGTTAATCTTGGCTTAGATTCTTTGATTTATCATGTTTGATCAGTGTTCCGGTCTAACGTTCTCCACCTCACACATTCTGGCATGCTCGGTGGGACCCTTGTCCCCTCCTCTAACATTCATTTGAGTCAATTTTGAAGCTATAGGTCCTAGAAATGATTATGACAAAGTTTTCACGCGCTTGTCTAGAAAACCTAAGCAGTTGTCTAAAAAGTCTGACCATTTGTCTCTCAAGAAAACTATGCAGTTGTCAGAAGAACTGCACATTTGTTAGAAGAACTGTGCAGTCGTCATGGGAATGACACCTTTGTCTAAAACTTGTGCATTTGTATTTTCATAGAGTTAGCATTTGGTTGTTTGGGTTTTAGCAATTGTTTCTAGAACTAAGCAGTTGTCTTTTTCCCGTGTATTTGTATTTCCTGTTCTGAGTAGTTGCTCTGACGGACAAGTGCACAGATCCTGCACTCTTGTAATGGGTTTTTTCACTAACTATCATTTGTTTATGGATGTGTAAGAAATAATTGATAGATATAATGCAGGATTCCATTAACTTTAACATCTTTATTACAAGGAAGACGATTGGTCCAATATTTTTTGATCCACAAGCATTCTTTTTATTAACTTACGAAAAAAATTCATTTTGGTGCTCTAAAATGAACAACAACAAACACATATTTGATTTTGGTGTTGTTAAAATAAACCAATTTCAAGCTTTCTAAGTTAGGAATTTTTGTTTTGGTGCTCGTGAAAAGAACAAAAAAAACACTTCAATTTTTAGGCTCTAAAATGAACACATTTCATGTTTTCATAATTAGGAACCTTTAAATTTTGGTGCATAAAAAGAGCGAGAAACATTTTCCATTTCGTTGGTGCACACATGTTTTGCATTTTTTCACCAAGATAGGACAAGGACTGCCTTTCTTAGAAACACCTCTATTAGAGCTCATAAAAATGAGCAAATGTTTCTTTATGATTTTTCACCATTGCTATCTTAATTTCTTGATGTCCTGAACATTTCGTTTATGGTGCAAGTTAAAAAGAACTTTTTTTTGATCTACTCACAAATTTTTGGGGATAACATCACTTGAGGTGTTTAAAATGAATCAACCTGCTATGGATTTTTCACTATGCATTCACTGATTGGCAAAGATAAAGTGTTTTATCTTCTCCCCTCGCACCTTTTAGCGATCTTGGGTGAGCGAAACAACATTTTTGAGCATTGCACTTTATTCTTCAAGTTTACCTTAAAGAGGGGGATTGCATTGAGATACATCTCACATTGGATAACTCATTGAAAGGTCTCAAAGAACATTTACTGGCAGGCTATATTAAAGGTTGTGAACTCATAAGAAAGTAGCTTCAAGACATGCTGACAATAGACTACACCTAATCCCATACCTTAAGTGGAATTGGAACGGTTAAAGATCCGTAAGTGGCTAGCAGATGAGTGTCATATTTTTCGTGTTCACAGTTACCACTAAGAACCAAATTGTTTTAGAGGCCACCCTATTATCCAAAAACATTCTTTGAAAGTGGTGCATCGAAATTTACTTCCGAGAAGCTACTTGCCATGTCCGACTATAGGCCCGCGCCATAAGTTGCATGTAAAATAATCTCTTCGAAGCATGAGGCAGGCCTACCTAAGAGAATGGTGTTTATCCCATAGGGTTTTAATTACTGGTTTATGTTAAACTTGGCCCATTACATTCAAAAAAAATTGACATCAAATTTTATGTTTAATTTAAAGAAAAATAACACATTCAAAACAAACACTGAATGAGATGGTTAAACCACAAACCCTTTGATTTAGTGCATAATTGTGAGAGAAGCCTTATGTTTTCACCCCTTTGAAAGGATCTCTCCTTAAAGGTTTCCAAAAAAATTGGCTTTGATTCAGGGTACATTAATCAAAGTAAACATTTGGGAACTATGGATTGGGTGTTGTGATTTCACAACCTAAGTTATAGACATGAAGGTCACATAAGGCCATGCTTGTTGAGTTAGCCCAAGTGTTGTCTTATCACTTGCCATACTTCAAAACACAAAGAAAGAGTTGAAAGAGAGTTGTTCGAACCAAAACAATTGGAAAGACAGGAGGTCAGATAGTCCCACATCCATTATTTCCATCCTACCTATTTGAAATCAAAATAAAAAAAACCATTAAGGTCATTCCTCCACTCAAACATCCATGATATCAATAGTTACTTGGGACTCACAAATAGTACAAGTAAACTTTCCTGCAACATATCCTTTGGACAAGGAAGTGGAATATAGACCTTAGTTTTTCAACATTTTGATTTTCAAAGAAGTAGTATCATTCCAAAACAACACTCAAACCATAGGGTCTTGAGCTTCACAACAACCATCCCATAAACACCACCAAACTTTATGACCATCTAGCGACCAACTGCCCCAGTTCAACAACCAAATCTTGTAGCACTGATCCTTCAACCTAGTATCACATATATCGAAGGTGAACAAACTAACATCATAAGCAACTTGAGAACCATCATTTTTCAGAAAAATGAAACACCCCGCTAGTTTCTCGCTGCATCAATTATCCTAGATGAAGAGGAAGAGAAAGCTGGCATAGCAGTAGAGAGACCCATATTACCACCACTCATGTGGCAATTATTATTCCTTTCATGATGTCACATAAGGTCAAGATCCCTAAGGTAAAGTCCACAGGTTGTCATTTCAGACTTAGGCATCTGAGTCCAAAGGCTTTCAAGAAACACCTCTTAGTGATACATAAAAATAGAAACAAATTGGTGAAAATTTTTATAAACATTCTTCCAAGGACAATCTAGAGTTATAAATTTTCTTCTTTGGTCAAAATCTCGGTCTTTTTCATGATACTAAACTTCTCTATAGGAAAGAACCAAATTTACATACCCACATTTAGGACAACATTAGGTCTTTAGAATTTGAGTCAACTAGAGAGTACACCACTCTCCCATAGGAGACCCAATTTGTTTATGAAAATCACGAGATCACAACATAGGAAGAAAATGGAAGCAAGCAAGAATGACACCAATAGCCCACCAAAAAACACCACAAATGATGGAAGTGGCCCATGAGTGTTGGAATTTAGAAGATACAACACCACAGAAGGCCAAAAGATCTTTGCAAGCAAATAACCTGTTACAAGGAGAAGCAAAGAGAAGTAACAAAGGAAATGCTCAAGAATGTGGAGCAATGTATTCACCTGAAAATGTAAAATGAATTAATTGATACAAAAGATAGTTTTCAACTACATACAGATGAAAACCCTAAAAAAGAAAACCCTAGGCTTGCACAATAATAATTAATAAAGTAATTAATTATTATGCACCTAATGTTAGCTTAAGTGAAAAGAGGTAAAAGGGAACTTTAAGTAATTAAACAAATATTGTTTAATTAATAAAGTAAATACCCAATTACTCTAACACCCCCCCTTAAGATAGACATAGGGAGAAGCTAAAACCTAGAAGAAGCTACTGAAAGCAAAAGCAATGGGTCCCGACAACAAGGCCAGATCAGGTACCCATGTACAAAATCAATGCAAACTAAATGAAATGGGGTAAAGGAGAAAACCCAGTGGGAACAAAACTCCTCCCCAAAATAGAATGCAAGGAAGAAATGCAATGCACTAATGAAAGAAGGATAGGAGGTGGATAACATAATACCCCCCATAGACAGCTTCTATCATATAAGTACATGTACAATGATCTCCATAGGAGATATAGAAAGAGAGAAGAAGGCCCCCCCACAATGAAGAAACTCTTGTCACAATGGTAGATGCCTGATGTAGAATCCAAAAGGAGATCCTGAAGTAGAAAATGATATTCCTCCCTTTGGGAAGAAACGGATCCATGGACTTGTACCGAAGAAACCCTGTGAAGAAGGAAGAACCAATCTGTCTCAAGATGTGTGCCATGATAGGATGCTGAAGAGTCTCATTGTCTGAATGGAAACAAATAATGTAAAATCCAAACTGATGTGGAGAATACTAAAATGCAACCTCTGAATGCATAGATAATGGTGGGCAAACAGTTATAACCTGACTGTCAAGGTAGAGGAGATGAATGTCCTCAAAGTAATCCTCCAAATCTACAATACAGGACTCAACAAACAAGAAAGATATGTCTGCAACATAAGAGTCCAAAGTAGCTATGTCTGGAAGATGTATGATTCCCTGTTGCACTGAATCAAGAACAACAAGAGATGCTAATGAAGTCTCAGTCTGAAGAGTAGGAACTATGAGACAAACCTCTGATCCATCGGAATAAGTAAGGGTGTCTAAATACTCAAGCTCCTCTAAAGTATCATGATCAAATGGTGTATTCTCTCGCCAAGCAATGGGTATGAGACAATCTGAAGCAGGATCCTCTGGGAATGGAGATAGAATAGGGTCTCCATAGATCTCCCAAAGACGTGTCCAAAGTGGGTGAGGACAATCAATGTCCGATATAACCAACACAGTGTCATGATCAACACTAGACAATATAACTCCTGCAATGTGATTTCTAATAATATCCCATGCTAATCTTCCCTCTAAAGTTGTTGGTTCAGGAATGAGATCATACAAATAAGGCAAAATATTAAGCCACCTACAATGTGTAAGTATACCCTTTGCCCATGACTCATAATTACCCCGTTCCAAAAGAACAACTGAAGGGTGAGTAGAGAAACCCATGATAACTCTTCAAATAAAAAACAAATTGAGAAATATGACCTTACAGTATTTAGATCAAATTAATATAACCCATCCCACGCAAACAAACCCCATGTAGGAGCCAAGATGACCAAGTAATTGAGCAAAGTGTAAAAACACACAAAGATAAATAAAAAATACTTGGTAAATGAACTAGTAAAATAGACTATAAATCTGGAAAGAGCACTGTAACACCTTTCCAACGCCTATTCGTTTGCACAAAACAGAGTTGGGACGCAAAAGATACGCCCCTTGGAGTGAAAAAACCAAGTTCTGACTTTGACTGGAAAAAAGCATAGAAAAACTGCAAAATCAGGAAAAATTACCAGTACCACTGGAATGGCGCCAAAACTAGCTTTCCGATGATATCTTGTTTGCAAAAAACCAAGAAAAATTGCCCATTCTACGCCCGATTTAGCGCAAGCTGCTCCAAAGGGAAAAAAATCCTCTCACAGCCCTCAAGGGCTAAAATAATCGACCCCTAGCCATATGGACGACCAGGGGGCTGGCGGCTGGGTGGAGCCTGCGGTCACCCATGTGACCGGGCGGTGGGTGTTAGAAGCCCGCGGGGGCTAGAGGAGCCGACTCGGGTCGGCGAGCTCATGTCGGTGGGCTCGGAGGCGGCCGAGCTTTGCGGGTTCTGCGTCAGCGGGGCCAATCCGGTGTCAGCGGGGTGAACTGGCGGAGTCGGGTGCACGCAGGGAGCTCGACGGAGCTCGGGTGTCGACCTAAGCGGGTGGCAGCTGAGGCAGGGAGCGTGTAGGGAGCTCAGCGGAGCTCGGGTGGTGACGGGTGACGGCCGAGAGGAGCCGAGCGCGGTGGCCTAGGGCAGCCAGCTGGGATGCCGAGTGGTGCGGCAGCGGCGAAATTTTTTTTAACTGGCTGTGCAAAAATTAAAACAAAAACCTTAGTTTTTATTATTTTTTTTGCGATTTTTTTTTTTTTCTGAGGGGGCCGTACGACCAAACCCTAACAAAAATTTGCAACCCTGGTTGACTGTGGCCAAAATCGACGATTTAATAGTCGTTTTAGGGGTTTTTGGGTGCTACGAATCCAATGGCATTGTCCATTTGAGCCCAAAGTGAACCTAAACATTAGAGTAGGCTGAATCCACCCAAAAAAAACCTTAGAGCCTTAGATTTGCTTCCAATGCAAAATCTCAAAACAAGAACAAGCAGCTGCAAATCTGAAGCTCTGATACCATGTTGGAGTTGAGAAGATACAACACCACAGAAGCCCAAAAGATCTTTGCAAGCAAATAACCTATTACAAGGAGAAACAAAGAGAAGCAACAAAGGAAATGCTCAAGAATGTGGAGCCATGAATTCACACAAAATGTAAAATGAATTAATGATACAAAAGATAGTTTTCAACTACATATAGATGAAAACCCTAAAAAGGAAAACCCTAGGCTTGCACAATAATAATTAATAAAGTAATTAATTATTATGCACCTAATGTTAGCTTAAGTGAAAAGAGGTAAAAGGGAACTTTAAGTAATTAAACAAATATTGTTTAATTAATAAAGTAAATAACCGATTACTCTAACAATGAGGATATAAACCAAGTGACCTTTTGTTAGGGTATTGAATATCAAAACATCCCCAAAACATGTCGATATATTACCCAAATAATTATCATCAAGGGTGACAATATCAAATAGGGCAACAACATCAAGGGTTTCAAAACCCCCATCAAGGAATAAGTCCAAAACATCAAAATGCCCTAAATAAAACTGAGAGAGATCTCGAGGAAGTTAAACAAAGATGAAATCTGATGTATCGTCAATGCCATGTGCAAAGTCAGAATATTACATATCAACATCTTGACAATCCTCAAACACCTCAATATCCAGATCAACAACACTTCCAATATCAACAATATCAAGGAGTCTCACAACACCAAGGTGTACCTCGTGTGCAATATCAAAATGTACCTCAAACAGAGTATCAAGGAGTTCCACAAAATCAAGAGCAAAACAATAAGGAAAAGCCACAAAGGAAAGATTACCAACCAGGAAGGAAATTCACCCCTTTGGGAGAAACTTTAGAGGTAATCATGAATGAACTAGTACAACAAGAAATTATCAAAATCAATGATAGTCCAAATTATGGTGAACCAAGCTTTAAAATCCCTTGGTATAACCCGTACGAACGATGTGAGTTCCACAAAATCAAGGATTACCCAACGAAAAAATGTGCAACACTCAAAAACCTCATTCAAGAACTCATTGATCAAGGAGAAATAGCTATTAAAAATGATGTTCAAGGGCCATCTACTAATGACAACAATGATAATGTCTCAACCTCAAAATTTGAAAGCAACAATCAAGAGCTATCTATCATTGATCACATTGACAATGTTTATACATCATCCAGTGAGCAAGAGGACATACATCAATAATTTAATCCCAAGCATGATCAAAATCAATCACCCAAGTCTAGCAATGATTCAGTCCAAGATATATTGACATCATCCAACCTCATGGCAATACATATTGATGATCAAGAGACCCTTGATCCAACGCTTATATGCAATGCATAAGATCTAAGCCAAGAGCTATCACCCATATGTCCACATTTTGAGGAAAGCCAACAACCCTTTACAAGCAATCCCTTCTTTGAGATTGATCCATGTCAAGAATATGATCCAAATCCTGCCAAAGATAGTACCACACAAATTCAAGATCAAGAATCCCTATCATCAAAATACTATAATGACCTGACAGATATCTTCCAAGACATCATGTATGTTTTCCAAAAGAACTAATCCATATACGAAGCACACATACATCTACCCATGAGATGATTTCTCCTAATGGACATGTAGATGATCTTCATCTAAGACAAGAGTCCCATACTCTTGATATCATTACCAAAGAACAAGAGTCTCCTACTCTTAACATCTATACATAAGATCAAGACATAGCAGAAGCTAGAGACATATCAGAAAGGGATCATGAAGAAGACTTATACATGAGTTATGAATCAAAAACATCCTGTGGAGACATATCAAAAGTGGATAATGAAGAAGACTTATACATAAGTTGTGAATCAGAAACATCCTATGAATACATATCAAAAACGAATCATGAGGAATATGTTTGCATGGATAGTAAATCAAAAACACCTCTTGAAGAAGCATTAAAATATGACATTTTAAAAGATCATGTCGAAGATATGAATCAGGAATGTATCCCACATTTGAAGGAACCTATTAATGAGGAAGCTACCAAATTTAAAGATCCATAACAGAGCAAAGAAATATCAACACCTTGTTTCCAAGGTAAGACATATCCCATTGCGAATAAACTCTCTCAATGGATTCAATATCAAGACAGAGGATTAGGTCTACATGAACAAAGCATCCTAGAACTAGTGTAGATTATTGGCAATCCTAAGCATCAAGGTCTTGGTTATTCAAAGGAATCTAAACATAGCAGTGATACCTCCATAATACTAGGGGTAACTTTATCTAATGCAAGCATCAACATAAAGAGCACAAAGAGTCCTTATGATGAAATTGATACCAACGCTACAACTAGCCATGTCATGAATCGTCATCCACATATATTTCCATCCTTTGATGGGACCAACAAAAAAAAAAAAGCTATATCAAATAAAGGAATAAGTCATTGAAGGAAAAGAATTAGAAAAGTGAAATGGACAAGGAAAGTTTAAATGGATACAAAACAAAAATCAAGAAAATCATCCCTATCAAACTCCATTAGTCAAAGAAACTATGGGGCAAAATAAAAAAGGGAAGTTTATCCATCAAAAATTTCCAGCAATGTAAAAGAAAGCTTCAAGAGTGAGTTACAAGGTATATCAAGACGTGGGTCCCAATTGAATCTCCATATCCACCCATCATTGCTCACCATCCTAAGTTTGGAGAGTCAAAGTTTCCAAACTGTCAACCAATCCATCTAAATATCATATCCCATGATGCATTTTACCATCCATGATATTTGAATCTCACATTGACCATGTGTTGGCAGCAACTCTTTATCATAAGGATTCTAAGGGCACTCTATCATGATGTGCGCATCAAGTTAAGGTTAACTCCAGTATCGACAAGGAAGATCAGAATTACGAGAGGTTACATTCAAGTGCTTTTATCCTAGCAAAACAACTCCTCCAAGCATGATATCATTGGCACGTCATGACAACAACAATGACCATATCAGCACCAACAACATCTACATTAGCACCACCAGGTGGTCCCACATGAGAGAAAAATTGTCGCCATGATGAAAACCTGGTAAATAGGCATCTTGTGTGACATCAAAAATCAATAAATAAAAAATCAAGAAAAAAAATAGTCAAGAGAAAAATTGTCCTCTAGTGAAAACCACTATGGTGGCGCTTTAGACAAGTACCACGATGAGAACTTGGCAAACAAGCGTCATGTGTAGAATTGAGCATCTACATGCACCATTTTAGGTGGAAGCATCTCATCTTATCCATAATAAATCTAATCCATTTTTATCCAAAATCCAACTTATCTTGATCTTGACAAATGTTTGATATACATTTTACACTTGCTTATGGAAAACATCTTGACATGGCTCATTATCATTGATCCTATCTTATCCAACAATATCTAAGCCATGAGGCATTGTCCAAAGGGCATACTCTTTCCAAACATGTTATCCTATCACAAAATAATCTATTACCTACATTTCTAGACACTAGGGGCAAATGGTTGCATCTTGCTTCAGAATAAATCTCGATTTATGTCTTCTAGCTCACGTTGTGCTCTAGGTATTTATACCAACAACAAGGTATACGCACCAACACACTATCAGGGTAACCTTCAAAATATTTCATACCAACAACAAGGTATACCCACCAACGCACTATCAGGGTAACCTTCAAAATAGTTCATGCCAACAACAAGGTTTACCACCAACACACTACCAAGGTAACCTTCAAAGATAACAACAACATGGATTATTCCTTTGCTCAAAAATTCCAAGATATCAACAATTGCTTGAACCCCACAACTGGTTCAAGTAAGATTTTTCACAACATATCCTCTAGAAAAACAAAGTGAAGTACCAATCCAAGTTTTCAACATCTTACACCCTAGGCAAAAGGGTAAAAATCCAAAAACATCAAAAACAAAACAACATTGTTGAATTATTCCTTCACTCAAATCATCTAAGATATCAATATTTGCTTGAACCCCACAACTATTTGAAGTAGATTTCTCACAAAATATCCTCTAGACACTGAAGTGGAATATCAATCCAAGCTATCAATGTTGTTTATCCAAAAACAAGTTTATGCTTTGAGTCAAACTGTCGAACTACATGCTCTCTACATGTACAACATAGGCAAGGCTTATCTCTGATCAGCCCTCGAGGCCTTTGGTCAATCCCATTAGGTTTTTATCAAGTTTTCTTCCAACTTAGTCAAAATATACAAAATCCAAACAAATCCAAAAACATTCACAAAACCCACGAAACTGTTAATCGAATCAAACATATCCCGAAGTCATCTCTCTCTCGACTACAATAGTTTGAGGACTACCTATAGTAATTTGAAACCCATGATGTTATGGTTTCATTCTAAACATGTCAAGCAACACAAAATGACAAACAACATTTAAGATGACAACAAGCAAATGCTAACAGGGTTTAAATGAAAGAAAGGCAAATGCAAGCTCATGACACCAATGGAAAATTTAACTACACAATTGAAAACCACCTACACCATTGCAAAGATCATGAAATTATACCCCATTTAAAAAAAGCACTGAAAAATACTTTCGTATGACCAAGATATGGTCGTTTGAAGATAGGGTAAAAATATAAGTCACATAGCAAACAAAAGTGAGATTTTAAGACAACTGCATGAAACAAAAGTGAGATTTTAAGACAACTGCATGAAACAAAAGCAATATTTTAAGACAACAACATGAAACAAAAGCAATATTTTAAGACAACTGCATGAAACAATAGCGCAATTTTAGAACAACTGCGCAGTTTTTAGACAACTGCATAGTTTCAAGACAATTGCATGGAACAAAAGCACAAGTTTAGGACAATAGCACAAATTTTAGACAAAAGCATAGTTTTTCACAATACAAAAGTGCTAAAATTGATGTAGATGCTCAGGAATCACCAGAACTTCACTATTGACTCAAGAAACTGAGTACACGCATAATGAGAATGTAACAAAACGTAAACGAGAAGCAACAAGGTGAAAGCTGAAATTGATGCCTAAAGGACATCCAAACTCTCAAAATGCATCCACATGACATAAGGTTCCTCAAATCCTTGCCATAACTCCTCAACAATCGACAAAACCAAAACAAAAAGCATTCAAATATCTTGAAAACACAACAAAAATAAAAACAAATAAACATCAAAAAGCACAAAAACATTTGAAAAATCTCAAAAAATCCTATTTTTGTCATCACCTATCTGCAATAAAGTTTCATCCATAATAAATAGATCATCACACTCACCCTTTGACAAAATAGACAAACAAACAAAACAACACCAAAAGCTAGAACTTTCAAGAAAAAAATCAAAAGGATTTGAACGTAAACAGACAAAAACAAAGCCAAGTATAACTACCTATATATTGACAATTCCCAACAACATCCTAAGATATGTCTTAACGGATCTGTTCCTATGATAGACATGATCAACACCGGATAATAGTCCCATAACAGATAGAGCAAGTGATACAACAACTTTGTCTTTTATCTTTTTTTAGTCTTATCTTTTCGATTTACATTATTGACTCATTCCCAGGATCTCTTGAGGATATCCATAAGGATTTAGAGAGGAAGGAGTGAGGGAAATTGAGCATCATTTTTTTGTTTTTTGTTTGTTGGATATTTTGTAAAACTACCATGGTGAATACTTTCTTTATTGAGTGTATGAAAGTTGTGTTGAAACAATTTGTGTAATAATTGCATGTTAGGTATTTCATACCTCTTTGTGTAAATGGTCCAAAATTTGTGTAGCAGTTGCATGTTAGGTATTTCATACCTCTTTGTGTAAATGGTCTGAAATTTGTGTAGCATTTTCATGTTAGGTGTCCTATACCTCTCTGTGAGACTAGTTTGAAAACTTTTTAACATAACCAAACTATATACTTTAAATAAAGTTTTCATATGTCTGGTATGAACAAGAATACTCCTTTTTTGTAGAATCAAAGTCCACACAATGGATACAAAGTCACCTTGGTCATTAATACCTTGGTGCATCGTATATGTTTGCTACATCAAACGAGATTGTTCAAATAGTGAAGCCTCCAAGTAAAGCAAAAGAAACTCATCATTGACATCATATTCTTACTAACATTTTCTTCTAATATCATCCACTTTCTTCTATCTTCTCAATCTTACTAGCATTTTCTTCTAGTCAAAAATTTCTTATGTTAGTTCTTGCACTGAACGCATCACATTAGCTTATCAAATTTTTTGTTTCATTATCTAAAATATTCACCAAATTTTCCGAGGGGGCACCATCCATGCTATCCTTTTTGGGGCATACCGAGGCAAATCTTACACCTGGAGCATATCGAGGTAATGTTCTTTGAAACAGCAACCAATACTTTGTATCAAAAAGGGGCAAAATGTAGACACCTAAAAATGTCCTAGCTCATGAACTAGCATTTTGGCACTCATATTCATCTATTAATTAAATGATTTAACATCATTTAATTAATTCATCATCAAACAACATCAGACAATATCAAACAACATAGAACAAAATTGAACGAGATCAAATAGCATTGAACAACATTGAACAAAATTGAAGAACATTGAACAACATATAACAACATCAAACAAAATAGAACAACATCGAACATCGAATAGCATCAAACAACATCGAACAACATCGAACAACACTGAACAACATTGAACAACATCAAACAACATTGAACAATATCAAACAACATTGAACAATATCGAATAGCCTCAAACAACATCAAACGATATGGAACATCATCTCCGATCATCTCGTAACATCTTAGAATGACTTAGAATCATCCCATAACATCTTAAAATGACTCATAATCATCCCATAACATCTCATAATAGCTCAGAATCATCCCATAATGTCTTGAAACATCTCAAAATCACCCCGAGATAACTCAAAATCATCTTGTTATGTCTTAGATAATCTCAAATAATCTTGTAATAATCCTAGAACATCTTAGAATTATCTCATAATATCTTGGATCATCTCAAAATCATCTCACAACGTTCCCACATCCCACCACATCAAAACGACATCAAAAACCCTAATTCCTCTATTAATTGAATAATACAACATTATTTAATTAATTCACTTTTTCATCATTTCAAACAAATTAAATTTATTTAATAAAGTCCTGAAAACCCTAATTTCTTTATTGATTAAATAAAACAACATTATTTAATTAATTCACTTTTTCATCATTTCAGACACATTAAATAAATTTCATTTATTTAATAAAGTCGTGAAAACCCTAATTCCTCTATTGATTAAATAAAACAACATTATTTGATTAATTCATGTTTCATCATTTCGACCAATTAAATAAATCACATTTATTTAATAAATTCATAATCCCACTTTATTTTGTCTAGATTGATTAAATAATTCCAATTATTTAATTACATCACTAAATCACCTTATTCCCCTAAGTCGATTAAATTATTAAATAATAATTTAATTACGACACTTTCCCTCCAAAATTTAAATAATTAAATCAAACTATTCAAATTAATTATCAAAAAGAAATCAAACTAATGCAACTTTTTTTGCAAAAGTCAAACTTGATTTACACATTCAACCCCAAAAAGGAATTAATTAATTAAATCAACTAATTCATATTCTTGACCCACTTTCTGATTGAGCAAATTACGATTGATGACTGAGCAATCTAATTTGTTAACTAATCAATCCAAATTATTAACTAAACAATATATTATGTTAACTAATCAATCACAATTCCTAACTAGGCCATCACATTCCTAACTAAGCCATCACAATCCTGACTGATCAATCTAAATATGTTAATTGATCAATCATATCCCTGACTGGCCAATCTGTTTCCCAATCACATAAATTGTGCAATCAACTTTGCACATTTCTCTCATGCCTAAATCCTCTCAAGACACTTCGACCGTTGATCTGAATATTCTTCAAAACAATCTTGATCATCCATTTTAAATCTCATTTTCTATATAACAACCCGTTTCATCACAAATAAGGATTAAAGAATCAACATACATTGAGCAAAGAAGTTTTGTGAAGATCATCCTTGAGAGAGCTTCATTCCTTCCTTCAATCAACCAAACATTCATCCACACTTTGCACACAAACTTTGGAGGCTTCGTTGTGATAAGAGCAATCCAACATCAAGTGAATACACTCCACTACGGGATGGTAATGCTACATCGTTTTTATACATTCATTTTGCAATCATAGATTCATTTATGCATGTTAGAATAGCTTAGTTTCATTTCGTATGCCTAGGTTAAGATCTTAGATTAATATGTTAATCTTAGCTTAGATTCTTTTATTTAACATGTTCGGTCCATCTTCCAATCTAACGTTCCCCCCCTCACACAATAACAACAACCCAATTCACAAAATATCATCTAATATTTAAATCCAACATACCCAAAAAATGTTTATTACTTTGGCCATGGGTTGTAGTAGAAAGCAACTAATTGGAAGCAAGAAAATTCCTAGTAAAACCCTTGAACGATGATACCTCTACTTCCCTCAAGATTGTTGAGTGCTTTGGACCAGCCTATGCACCTAATCTCCAACAATAAACAACCCCAAACCATTGGTGTCCCAACTAGTAACTTAGATGCCCCCTCCAGAAGATGTACAACTTGCTTCAACAATGGTTCAACCCAAAAATGAGGGTAATACAACCAAAAATCTTAGAATAAACTCCTCCAATCTACCTCAATGAATAAACTCAAGAATTATGAGCTCTGTGACTAAAGGAAATGGAGCAATGATTCACCAATGAAGCCCAATTGTGATCTCTGAATAAAACCACCACAAATTCTCTAGATTATGCCTTTCAATAGTGTAGAGAATACTGCTTGCAAGGGATTTCGTCCTCACAAACCTTGAGAAGTATGACCTCCTCCAAGAACAAAAACTAATTCAATATCTTCATCTAACATAAAGAAAGAATGAGCTCAAAATGCTCATATATAGCCCCTCCAAAACCCCACGACCCCTTCTAGGGAATTAAAAGATTTAATTTTAAAATATATTTTCCCCCCTTATGCCTCCTTAGGCATCCAAATTTAAGTTATAACATTTTATATTTAAATTTTCACTTATGTCTCTCTTGGCCTCCTTTGTAAAGTCAGTATTAAAATAACATAAGTTAAATATTTTAATTTAACTTTAATAATATTATGTTATTCTAAAATAATTGCATTGGGCCATTAAACATTGAAATTTTGATGCCAACTACACCCATTGACACTACCAAAAATAGCAAGACTAACAATTGACTTCTCGGACACCCGAAATTGACTTACTAAAAATAGTATGGGAGAAAATGCTAAAAATACTCCAAAAAAGGTCATTACACAACTCTCCACCACACCATGTTGGAAAAATCGTCACCACATTTCCTTAACCACACTTCGTTAACTTATGGGAGTGATTGAATAGGCTAACTCTGAAAATCTCATGAAAAGGCTAGGAAGGGGATATTATAGTTTTCCCTTCCCAAGATTGCTTGTCCTCAAGCAATCTTAACTTTGGATGTTGTAAAATCTACTCATTTTCCCATGTTGCATCCTCCATTGGTAAGTTATTCCACTTGACCATATACTCCTTAATTATCCTCCTTTGAAGAGTCTGCTCTTTGTAATATATAATGGCCTTCAAAATAAAAATTAACTTACCCTCCTCATCCAAGGGTGGAAAATCAGATGAAGGAAACACATTATGCCCCAATGCCTTCTTGAGCCTGGATACATGAAATCATTGTGAACCCTGTCACTAGCTAGAAACTCTAGCTCATAGGAAACCTCTCCTATCTTTCTGGACACTCTGAAAGGACCATAAAACCTTGGCTTAAGCTTCTTGGCCCCACTCCTTTTGAGAGTAGATTTTCTATACAGCTAAAGCCTCAAATACACCATGTCCCCAATATGAAAACTATGCTTTGTACAATGCTGATCAACATAAAGCTTCTATCGATTTTGTGCCTACTGTAAATTTTCCTTCAAGGATTTCATCACATCTTGCTTCTCCTACAATAAATCTCTTGCTTTAGGAAATCTGCTATCTCCAAATAACAAATTCAAGAAGTTAGGTACCTTGTACCCATACAAATCTGAAAGGAAAAATAAATTGAGCAAAGGAAAGAACTAATCGATAAGAATTGTTTTAAGGAAAAATATTACCAAAGAGAGAGTAGCCAAACCAAGCACCACCAAATGCAAAGGAGACACAAGAATTTGATAAGGGGAAAAAACAAGAAAAAAACCCCAATAATATGAATGGAGGAAAAATGCCTAAGAATGAGAGAGAGAGAGAGAGAGAGAGAGAGAGAGAGAGAGAGAGCACTTAATCTTTAAGCTTGCTTTCTTGAATGAATAATAAGAGGAGTGACACCTCAATATATAGAGGTGAGAAGAGGCGTTAGAATTAGAAAGTAACTCCCAATATGCCACCATTCATCTATGTATGTGTGAGTTGTCATGAACCTCTTAAGGAGGTGGCTAAAAATAAATTACTAGAATTAAAAAATAACCTTTACCAAGTAAATATTAATATTCTAACAAAATCCATAAACAAAGACATATTGATGGAAATGTGGTAGGTAGTATTGTAACAACACTCACCAAGGTGCAACCATTTGATCCAAGCCCTTTTTTGTTTCAAAACATAATTTATGAGATACCCCTCCAACCATTTGTTCACTATCTCCATCTTCCCATATGTTTGTAGGTGGTAGCTAGTGTTAGGAGTGAGCTCAATCCCACTCAATTTAAAGATCTCCTACCAAAAGAGACTGAGGAACTTATTGTCCCTATCATTGAATATGCTCCTAGGCATCCCATGCAACCTAAATATTGTTGCAAGATGCGACCCTTGGTCTTCTCTTCCTATGGTAGGCATAGTCCAGCGTAGCACTTGGGCTTCATGACATGGTTTAACCACCTCATGTGGATCTTGATCTTGTATAAATCCAACGGTTGTATTGGGTATTAATAGGTCGATCTTTTGGTGCAATGGCAACCGCCTATGCAACAATTGGTATTAGAGTCAAGGTCACGGGATTGAACCCCATGCTTGCGCTGGGGGGGATTGTTGTAATGTGTGACCCTTGGTATCCTCTTCTTGTGGTAGGCGTAGTCCAGCTCAGTGCTTGGGATTTGTGACATGGTTTAATGACCTCTTGTGGATCTTGATCTTGTATAAATCCAGTGGTTGTATCGAGCATTGATAGGTCAATCTTTTGGTGCAACGACAATCGTTTGTGCAACAAATACCTCTCTAAAGAAGAGATAAACCACCTATGTTTCTGTATATGTCACAAAAATAGCATAAAAATAGACAAATTTGGTCAGTTTATCAACCACAACATATATGTAGTCCTTGCCCTGTACCTTGGGTAACCCGATAATGAAGTCCATAAAAATGCATTCCCATTTCTGATTAGGAATGGGTAAGGGCTAAAGTAAACCAACTGGACAGGTATGCTCACTTTTATTCTTCTACCAAGTAGGACACTCTTTGATATATTTGAGGACTTCATTCTTAAGCCCTTTTCAAGTGAATCTCTCCTAGATCTGCTTGTATGTCTTAAAAACCTTGGGTGACCAGCCACAGGTGCATCATGAAATATCCTCAATAAATTCACCTTAAGCTGAGAAGAAGGCACAAAATAAATTCTATCCTAATAATTAATAAACTCAATAAGCACTGTATACCTATCATCATAAATTGTGCCCTCTACAATCCTTGCTCCCCACGAATACTTTCCATACTCCACTACAATTAATTCTCTCCAATCAGTAGAAATCTCCACTAGAGAACATAAGCGAGGCCTCCTAGAAAGTACATCAACAACTAAATTCTTTTTTCCCATTGACATACAATGTCAAAATTATATGCATGTAATCTGCTTACCCACTTCTACTGCATGAAATTGAGGTCCTTCTGGTTCATGAAATATTTGAAACTATTGTGGTCACTTTTAATAATAAGTTTACCCCCAACTAGGTATAGTCTAAACTCAGCCAAGGCATGCATGATGGCAAACATCTCTTTGTCATATAAATAAAATATCTTCTCTCCACACCCCTCAATTTTCTACTCTCAAATGAAATGGTGTGCTTCTCCTATATCAGAATAACACCAATCCCCTCTCATGATGCATCACACTCCACCTCAAAGGCCTGGAGAAATCACTAGGTATAGCTAACAATGGACATGAGGACATCACTTGTTTGAAGTGCTCAAAACACCTCTGCACTGAATCTAACCACTCGAATGCTCCCTTCTTAGTTAAATATGTAAGTGAGGCAACAGTCTAAGAAAAACCCTTAACAAACCTCCTATACGATCCACACAAACCAAAGTAACCTTTAAGCTAAGTGAGGTTTGTTGGTGGAGGCCAATCAATAATAGCCTTGATCTTCTCAGGATCAACTCACACTCCCTCTACACTTATGATGTGATCAAGGTACATAATATTAGTCATACCAAAGTCACATTTGAACTCCTTTGCATATAGAGACTCACTCTCCAAGATGCTCAAAACCTCCTCCAAATGTTGTAAGTGTTCCTCATAGGGTTTTCTAAAAATTCAAGATATCATTAAAGAATATCAAAATAAATTTCCTCAACTGATTCCTAAACACCCAATTCATGCAACCTTAAAAAGTGGCTAGGGAATTCGTCAAACCAAAGGGCATCACCAAGAACTCAAAATGCTCAAAATGACACCTAAAATTCATCTTATCTATATCCTCTTTCCTCATTTGAATCTGATGGTACCCTGACCTTAAATCTATTTTGGAGAAATACCAAGCACCATGTAACTCATAAATTAGCTTATCTATTCCGGGAATGGGGTACCTATTTTTTATTGTCTTCTTATTAAGGTCTATGTAATCAATACACATTCGCATAGTGTCATCTTCTTTTTTTTACCAAAACAACTGCTGATGTGAATGTAATTTTGCTAGGTATTATGTGCCTCATCTCTAACAACTCCTTAATTTATTTTTCTATTTCATCTTTGTGTCTCTTAGGATGTCAATAAGGGTTATTCATCACTGGTTTAGTACCTTCCTCCAAATCTATGATGTGCTATATCCCTCTATTTGGTGGCACCCTAGGAGGAATTCTCCCAAATATCATACTAAGTTGTGATATTAACTTTTGGATGTATGGATGGTAATCATTCTTTTGTTGATCTGCAACTGTAGGCATGATGAGACACTCGACTTCCCACTTAAATTTCTCTTGTCTGATTAGCCATTCCATCCTTTTGAAGGAAACCACTCTAGGCCCCCATTTGATAGGCCTCTAAGTACTATCTTCTTCCCATTGGCCTCAAATTTTATTTCCATATTCTGAAGGTTGAATGAGAACTCCATAAGAGATTTCATCTAATGAATCCCTAGAACCATATCAATGTCCCCTATATTGACCACATATAATTCATCTACCAATTCATATTCACCTAATTGAATTTTTATATTTGAAACCTTTCAAGTGCAATAAATTTTATACCCATACGCTACCATCACCTTAAATTGATCATGATATTTTGTCTTTAGACCTCTCATAGCCACAAAATTCTCATCAATGAAGTTATGTGTGGCACCTATGTCAATTAGAGCTATGATTCTCTGCCCTTGTAAAACAAATCTCACCTTGAATGTAACTGGTTTATGGATACTAGAAAGTTGGGAAATGGTCCCATCTCTAGTTTGCTTCTCTTTTGAAGAGCTTTCCTCATCACTACTCTCAGAATCTATTTATTGATATGATTTTTCTGATGCAGATTCTTCCAAATAAAATTAATCTAATTATTTGTCTTTAGCCTTCATACTACACTTATGAGATAAGTCTCAAGGTTCCTTATAATGGAAGCATAATTTATTCCTCCAAAGATCATTTAGCTGATCATTATCAATCTTCTTTGAGTCATGCTTGAGCTGATGAGAATCACGTTGAAAGTGCTTCCTATCTTTAGCTTTCTTATGCATAAATCCATTGGAATGAAATTTACTTCTAGAAGTGGACGAATCCATACCCCTAGCTCTCTTAATGGCTTCCTACAAAGTAGCTAGATTGAGTCCCTCAACCCAACCGCGTAGGGGATCCAAAACCCCATCAATGAAAAGAACAACCAATATTATTTATGAGATATCAGTAACAAGCACCAGAAGCCTCTAGAAATATGCAACATAATGGTCCATAGTACCCCACTATATGAGTTGAGCCAACTCCTTAGAATGCAATTTAGGGTCTTTCATATCAAATCTATCTATCAACCTCTCTGTGAATTCTGGATATGTATCAATTTGATCATGCCCCATGGTAATCATACCATGATGCCACCACTCATGAGCAATCCCATCCAAGTGAATAGTAACATATTTGATGGCCTCATCTTTTGGCATAGGATTAAGCTAAAAATAAGTGTATAATTTTTGTACCCAAGCCCTTGCAGTAGAATTCCCTATACCATCATTAAATGGAATCGTGAGCTTCCCAAATTTCCTCTGTAAATCATGGTTGTGTTCTCTTCCACCACTGTGAGGTTTGTGATTCATTCTAAGGTCGCAATAGTCTCTGAAAGACATCTCTGCACGGATCTTTAGATCTGAATCCCTCTAATATTGTAAGAACTCATCTGATAAATCATTGAAGGTGGGTTCATTTCCAACTTGGGGTTGGAATCTAGGTGGAAAGGTAGGCATAAGAGGCCTAGAAGAAGTTGTTCTAGTATGTTGACCAATAGGTCTGTTGTTCACAAAATGTCCATTATTCCCATTATTGCCATTATTTCCATTGTTGTTGTTTCCCCAATTGTTGACATTATTATTATTGTTTCCTACCATATGTTGTGTCAATAGGGCTATCATTTGTGACAATGTCTATTGTAACCCTTGCTAAAACTCGTCTTGCCCTCTCATCATATCATTAAGCATATCATGAGTACTTGGTTCCTTGTTATCCCTATATTTGTCACCTATTTAAACCTCTTCTTTAGAACTTGAATAAAACAATCTTGGCTCCCCTATATCTTCCTCTCCTATAAGTGATGTATTCAATGTTTTCTCGATCCATGAAAAGTTATGTCATCAGACCCCTTCAGGATGACAATATACACTACTCTAATACCACTATAATATGCTGCTCTGTTTTGTTTTTATTTTATTTTATTTTTGATAGGTTTTTTATTTATGTTTTTGAATGATTTTGAATATAAATAAAGTGCAAAAAAAAAAGAACTTGGAGCAAAGGAATAATAAGAAATTTCACTTTTTCAATGTCACAACTAATTAGAAAATTCCAAAAAAATTATTGCAATCAGAATATGGATATTTCCTCGATTATAACAATAACCCAATTCACAAAATATCATCTAATATCTAAATCCAACATACCCAAAAGAAATTATCTCTTTGGTCATGGTCTATAGTAGAAACCAACTAGTTGGAAGTAGGAAAATGTCTGATAAAACTCACAAATGATGATACCTCTACTTCCCTCAAGATTACTAAGTTTTTTCCCAGCCTTGGAACCCAATCTTCAATAATAAACAACCCCAAACCCTAGGCATCCTAACCAACAACTCACACACCCCCTCCAGAAGATGTACGACTTGCTTCAACAATCGTACAACCCAACAATGTGGGTAATGCAACCAAAAATATCATAATAAACTCCTCCAATCTACCTCGATGAATAAACTCACCAATTACGAGCTTTGTGACTGAAGGAAATGGATCAATGATTCACCAATGAAGCTTAGGCGTGATCTCTGAATGAAACCACCACAAAATCTCCAGACTATGTCTTTCAACAACTTAGAGAATGTTGCTTGCAAGGGATTTTGTCCTCACAAACCTTGAGAAGTATGACCTACTCCAAGAACAAGAACCAATTCAATATCTTCATCTAGCACAAAGAAATAATGAGCTCAAAATGCTCATATATAGCCCCTCCAAATCCCCACAACCCATTATAGGGAATTAAAAGATTAAATTTTTAATTATATTTCCCCCCCCTTATGCCTCCTTAGGCATCCAAATTTAAGTTATAACATTTTATAATTTAATTTTCACTAGTGTCTCCCTTGGACCCCTTCATAAAGTCACTTTATTAAAATAATATAAGTTAAATATTTTAATTTAACTTTAATAACATTATATTATTTTAAAATAATTGCACTGGGCCATTAAAAACTGAAATGTTGATGCCAACTACACCCACTAACACTGCTAAAAATAGCAGGATTGACAATTGGCTTCCCAAACGCCTGAAATTGACTTACTAAAAATAGTATGGGAGAAAACACCAAAAATACTCTAGGAAATGATGTTACATAACTCTCCACCACACCATGCTAGAAAAATGATCACCATTATTCCCTAATCACACTCTATTAGCCTACAAGAATAACTAAATATGCTAACTCTGACAATCTCATGAAAAGACTAGGAAGTGGACATTACGCGTAGATGCAAGGACAAAGGTGTAGTTTAATTGGTCTTAGGCATAACTCTACAGTCTGGATATTTTGCTAAGAGACTT
Source organism: Sequoiadendron giganteum (assembly GCA_007115665.2). NCBI lineage: Eukaryota > Viridiplantae > Streptophyta > Pinopsida > Cupressales > Cupressaceae > Sequoiadendron > Sequoiadendron giganteum. Next base: position 425,057,450 of record CM021102.1, on the reverse strand, counting down.
AGCAAACAAGAAAACACAATGGTCAAGTTTAAATTTTTTTAAGGGTATGGTCAATCCTCAACCTAATGGCTAATTCATCTTATATTGGTTTTGCATAAGAAGACACTCCAAGCACTTGTTTACAAACCTAAATTAGTCAAGTGGGTTTATTAACTAGTGTAGGCCCACTACCCAATTTCTTGGGTTAATAATCCTTGATACTTGAGTGGAGCACCCTTTCTCATGAAGGAAGATAGGTAAAGATCTGATGACATAGGGTCAATAATGCCATGGGCACACCTTCTCTATCCTTGGGAGACTTTCAAGCCAACCCAAATATTTCTATCTCAACCTAAGGGAGCACATGGTGAGTAACTTTAGGGTATGATATGCATCCCTTGCACTACACTAGCTATGTTCAAAGGCCCTAATATAGGTTACACAATGTTTTTCTAGGGCATCCTCTAAACACTAAAAAGGCGTGTGAGGCACAACCGTGAGCATTAGCCCGTCACAAGCATGGGTTGGGAAGTTTTGGTAGGAAAGCTTGGACCAACCCTATAATCCTAGCTTGGAATCACCCTAAGCATTAGAGCTTCACTAAACACAATGTGACTAGATTGGAATACAACTTTAGTTCTCCCCCCTTTCTATACCTCATTGGTAACACATGGTTAAGGTCGTCCCCTAGGGTGATCATGAAATCACTGGGCAGGCCTCCTAAAGGAAAAAGTATGCTAGGTGTTTTTTATCCCCAAGATCACACCAAGTATGAGGGGAGAGTATACACACAAAACTAGCACACCTTGTTTACCTAGAAAAATAAACAAAATTAAGAAATACAAAGATTTCTAATCTTCAATATTACTCTAAGTGTGAGGGGAGAGCATACATCTATTGCACACTTCCAAACACGACACACAATTATGTTTACTCGCTACTCTAATTTTTAGTGCCTAATTAGTGGAAAACAAAAAGTCTTCTACAAACGTCCTACAAATCCAAAAATTAGTAGTTTTCTTAGGTTTTTCTTGGTTAGTTTGAATAGCTAGACCTTTTGTTAGTCCAAAAAGTTAGCTTAACATCCTAAAATCTAAAAACAAAACACATGCATAGTTTTGCAGAGAAATAAAAATAGAAGCACAAAAATATAAAACTGTGCCTATGACTAGAAAGTAGATTTACAATTTTTCTACCAAGTTTTCCATTAATTTTTAGTGTTAACACAATGAAACTTGGTTAATTAACATGATTTATTGTGTTTTTACTGAATAATTAACTATCAAAAGTTGAAACAATGTAAATTCCTAAATATGTTATGCTTTATGCCCTATAATGAAAGTGCCACTCTATGAAACAAAGGTGTGACGTGTCACCACATAAGTGTAGCTATTCAATGTGCAGGTGTAGTAGGTCTTGTTGGGTGAAAATAATGTAATCAACTTTTCAATAGATTACACTATCTAGATTTCAGCCACAACTATGTGAGATATAATCTCTCCTCTCAGAAAGGGGAGGTGCCCTTCTTACTACTAATAGAAGCTATAGTAAAACTAACGAAATACTTACAAAATGTACACTACACTTATGAAATGCGGGGGTTGTTACATTCATACTTCTCTCTTTTTCAGAGAAGATGTTTACAATGCTTCACAATTGGAAAGTCCTAGATCTAATAATTGAAACTTAACAAACAACAATAATGCCAATATCTCTATCTTGTCAAAGCAAAGCATAGAAATAAAAGATATGATTTATAATAATAACAAAAGAAAAGGAAAAGGGAAAGCTCATGAAGGTACAAAGTCGTTCCCTACGTTTTTCAATGTTGGATATGTAGAAGTATCATTTGTCGCATTAGAAGCACAAAGTATTCTTAGATGCAACAATTCCTCGAACCACATGAACGACTACAAGCACAAAGTCTTGTAGATCTTTCAACCAAAACATTCACGCATAAAAGCAAATCCAAATAATAGATGTAACACAAAGTTTACATAAACTACTTGAAGCCCTTAAGATCTCATACACTAATCACCACCGATATAATCAAATCATAAGATAATTGATCCCAACACAAAGTCTGGTATGCAATCCTCTTCTTTATTGATTAGATCATTTGAATACGATGCCTCAAAGATTCCCTTACTTCAACATATTTTTCTTTGTTGGGAATAATCCCGGCTTCCACCAGTTTACTAAGCATTACTTGTTTCATTTGTGACCAAAATGACATGCATTTTTCCATCTCTTTGAGCTCTTAAGAGAGAACAATTTTTTCTTTATCCAACTCCAATTTGTGCTGAGCTATCTGGTTAGCTTTTTCATAAGTGGCAATTATAATTTGAGAATCATGTTCTACAACTTTGTTGATGAAATCATACAACGCTTTACTTTTACAGAGAAATTTCTCAGCCTTTCTGATAGTTGGGTCCTCAGGACTTACCATTCCCAATGGTTGTGCATTACTTGTAGATCCTGCAAGATTTTTAACAATAGCGGCATAATGCTCTGCCCTTTTTTTGTATAGATCATGGGCTTGCTCCATTTTGTCCAGTCTATTTTCCAATATATTCAAAGTTACTTGCGCGTCTGCCTTGGTGCTTTAATTAGTAACCTTGCCAAGTTGGACTCTAGTTACTGTATAATCCTCCATATGAACATCTCCTTCTTCTTGAGGTGGAATGCCAATCTTTGCATATTTCTGGCTTGCTTTTTCAACCTGAAGCCGTGAGTATACTTTTGATTTCTTCTTACCCTTGGCCTTTGCTGGAGGCATCTCTACGAGATCAAGATCTTTAGGAGAAATCATTTGCTTCTTTCATTTTGATACTTGGGATACCAACCACGGGGGAAGAGAGGAGACAAATGATTCCTAGTTGATCGTCAATTATTTTGTTACCACTACTTCTGATGGAAGAATGAGTATGGAAACAATCAGTGAGGTATCTATAATCACTATTCCAGAAACCTGCACATTGACTTGATTTTGCAAAGAGTCACTCATGAATCTGTTAAATTCTGCCTCTAAATTGAGATGATATGATGGCGAAGACAAATTGGGAATGGATGATGGAGAACCTGAAGGAACATCAACCATTTGAACACTCGTCACTGAAGGAGCATCTAGTGTGGTTGATGCTACAGGGGGGTAGTGAAATGTCCACTGCGGGTATGGCAGATGTAGGAATAGGAAATGTGGAAAAAGGTGGTGGAGGAGTGTTAACAATATGAAATATATGAGGAATGCTTGAAATTACAAGTGATGATGATTGAGGAAAATATTCAACTATGTGCTCGGGTGGAGACATAGCTTATTCTTCATCGGGCCTGAGTTCCTATTGATCATTTTCCTGATCCTCCTCTTTCTCACTTTCTCGATCACTTTCAGACTCGTGTCCATTATCTGAATGTTCTTCTTCATTAGAGTATGTTTCCTCTGAATCTTCTTCTTCAGCGGATTGATCACTTGTACTTTCTTCTTTGTCAGAATCTATCTCTTCAGAAAAAGGCTTCTTTCCTTTCGAGCGAGATGGTTCAAATTTTGTAGTCCCTTCCTCACGGATGGCTCAAACAGCCTTCTTGGCAATAGTGAATTTGATTCTAGGACCTTTTCTGGAGGAAGTAGGAATAATTGCATATTTGTCTTTGATGCGCGGTTCTTGTTGTAAATTGACCTGTGTTCCAGACTCTTCTCCTTCTAACTCTGTTCTAAAATCCTTCATCTAAAAACCATGCTTATGTAACCATTCAGTAGTGTTAGCCAAAATTGGGGCTAACCTTTCTTTGATGGAAATCCTCTCCTTCTTTGACCATTGAATTGCAGGCAAAGGTTTCTTGAAGATTTGTTGTTGATCATAGGCAATGTTTAGGATGTCAACAGGATCTATGAAATCCTCTAGTAGGTTAGCAACACCAAGATATTTGATCTATTGAACAGTCAACCTACACTAGTCCATCTTGCGAATAGTCTCGTCGTCTTTACAATCAACCCAAATGTCTTCAAAGTGATTCCCATGGTTGTGCCCCTTTTTCAGCTTCTTTCTGACATCTCTACAATCAAAATCAAGTCTATATTTATAGTTTCTGATCATCATGATCTGCATCTCAGCATAGACTGATTTTTCCTTTTGCACACTTTTGATGGTATATCTACCGATTGTCATTGGGAACTTAAAACCAGGTTTATGAATCCTTCGACGTTCTTTGTGAACTGAAATCAACTATCTGCATAACTCCATCAAAATCCACTTGTCTGAAGGATATTTGGGAAACATGTAAGGACAACCAGTATAGCATCCTACCCTTATGTAAGTAAAAGTCAGGAATTGAAGATATATGCATCCGATCTTACTTACCACTTTGTAAGCCTCATCTGATACTCTCTTTGTTTTGAGAGTTGGATCAAAATTGAAAAGCAGAGGTGCAAAGAAAGTGTCAGTGACTCTCCTGAAATGATGATGGCTCTCCTTCAATTCTAGATGGTAGAAGTAATCATAGACTGGTATAGAAAGTTAGTTCCCTTTTGTGGATAGGCCTGGGAATTGTCTCATCACAACTGCAACATACACCAAGTATGAAGTCATTTAGAACTTCAAGGTAGTCGGTATATTAATCAACTGCTCATCAATTGCATCACTGATCTGTTTACCCCAGTCAATGCGAGCTTTCTATCTTCTTATAATTCAAATGTATTCATACATCCAATCACAAAAATGGGAAGTTTCTGGCAATCCTTTCACCCTGCTCAAAAGTATGATCATGTCTCTGATGTCCTCTTTGAAGTCAGCTCGAGGAAGTCCTTTCAGCCATCTGGAAATAGTATGCTGAGGTTCCTTCAACCATTGACTATTTATTAGATACTTGGCCTTATTTGGACCTGAGTCATAGACTTCTTGTGTCGATTGTAGCGAGATGTCAATATACTTCTCCATTTGTGGGATTTTGAAAACTATATCAAAGAAGGTTGGATCTAGTCTCAAAACCTCATGTCCAGAATAATTAATGACCCTATGCTCTTCTGAATATAGTGAGATGCAACTTGGAGAACAAACTCTGTGTGATGTGTAGCAGTTGGAAACTTTGAAACCAAGTGAAGATTATTGTGCTAGATAGTTCTCAGAGAGTCTTCAAGAGGCTTTTGTTCAGTTCTTTTCATGAAGTCAAGGAGATCTTGATGGCTAACCTCCGTGTCTCTGATCTCTTCAACCTTCAAAACCACTACTGTTGGTGGGTAATCACCTTGGTACTTGTATTTCAGCTTGCCTCCAGCTTTCAAAGATGAAGGAGGTGTCTTAGCTGTCATATGAGATTAATCACTGCTCTGCAAATAAGAGTCAACAAATTGTTAGTTAAAAGGAAACATTGGGATGCACGAAGCGAGGAGGGATGTCAAGCAAGCATGGTGTAAGTGATGAGGTACACAAAATGATGCTAGGAATGGTTCGGAAGTGGTTCAGAGTGAAACTGGATAGTTTGGAAGTGATTTTGGTCAAGTGCAGGAAAAAGTGCAATGGCTCTGAAAAAGTGTGCCCTTGCATTTTAACTTAGTGAAATTTTTGTTTTTTCAGAGAAAAGTGCTAGGGCGCTGGAAATCAGTGCCCTTGCACTCGGGGAAATGGTTTTTGGTGCAATGGCACTGAAAAAGTGCATGACTGCACTTGGGACTTAGAAAATTTATTATGGAAGTGCATGGGCGCTATTTTTTTTAGTGCTTCAGTATTTGGAGCAAGAAGTCTATGTGATGGCATACTATTTTCATGCCTTGGCCTCATTAGATTGATATTTTTGCTGAGAGTGGAGTGCAAGAGGCACGAAGAAGAGAAGGCATGGATTCTTCATGCTTTATCAATAATCTTTGTTAAAATGAAAAACAAAACGTATAAGAGAAAAACACGAATCATGGAGAGGAAGAAAGCATTTTGTTTGAAGAGGAAAATGCGGATGTTTAAGGAGTAAATGCAAGTGGAGGAGAAGAAAACGTGAATGTTTTGAGAAGAAAACATGATCAAAAACACAAATAACGAATTGGAAAAGCATGAAAAGCCTACGCAACAAGGGAAAAAGAATAGAAGACAAGACGCGAAACAAAAAACATACCTGGGAAAAGAAATGACGCCAAGGTGGGAGAAAGAATGATCAGATTTGAAGAAACATGTTTTGCAGAGGTCAACCTCCTAGCCCACGGTAGAAGAGGAGAAGAAGGAAGTAACAATGAACAAAGGGAAGACCAAAATCACTTTTAAGTGACTTGTAACAAACAAAAAGAATTGAAGGTTGACCACCAATTAAGGCACATGAAATGGCATTAAACTGGGAAAAATGCAATTGAAGCATAAAAGTGCTCTTTTCACAAAAACGGCTAAGTATAGAATTTAGGTGTAAGGGCGCTGAAAATCAACGCCTTTACACCAAAATTCATTTTCTCTTAAGTGCAAGGGCACTGAAAAAGTGCACCCTTGCACTTTTTACACTTAGTCAAATTTTATAAAAAGAGTTAGAGCGCTCTTTTTTCAGAGCTTTGCACTTTTGGCAATTTTCACTTAAAACACGTAATGAACGCTCGCGAAGATACTCGTTTCGAAGGTCTTGGCTGGGTGAATGTGGAGGGATGCTTAGATTGACTATCTAAGACATCGGAATGCATTTCAAGGTGGATTGAAAATCACCTCATTTTGCATGCTTGAACTCCTCGAACCTAGGAAACAAACAAGTTTCGTAGGGGGGTTATTCGTGGAACGAGCGCTGCTAGTTTCCACGATAACAACTGGCTCCTATTGGGGATATTTCTTCAGTTGCTCTCTCAAATGAGTGAAGGGAGAAGAAATCCATAATTCAAGTGCCTTTATCCATTGGGCTTGAAGTCAGATGATGACGACAAAAAAATTTAAAAAGACACAAAGGACTAAAAAATAAAAATAAAATTATTTACATCTGGAATGCTCATCAATTTATTGTGTAAAATGTTTGAGGTGTTGTCCGCTATGAGGAAGAGCGAACGGAGTTCCATCTCCGTATGCTAGCAAGAAAATGTTCTCACCATACAACCGGTGAACTTGGAAAGGTCTTGTCCATAGTGAGTCAAATTTCTCGTGCATACCTTTTGGTTCTCTCTGTTTGTCCCATAGGAGAACAAGGTCACCAATTTGAAAATCCTGAGACTTAGCCTTTTTGTCAAAAAGCTTCTTTACTTGTCACTGGTGTTCTACAATGCGATCAACAACTTGGTAACACTTCTCCTCCAATTCAGAGAGATACATTATGCATTTGTCAACAAAATTATCAAAGGTCTCATCTTCAATAGCCTTTGCCAACTTGAGGGCTGGAAATTCCAAGGTTATGGGGATTTCAGCATTCAACCCATACAAGAGTTGAAAGGGGGACATACCGATTGCCCGCTTTGGAGTGATCATGTCTACCCACAAGGCATCATACAAAGCCTTGTGCCAAAGATGTTGATTCTCCTCTACCAGCTTCTGAATGATGGTCACCAGATTCTTGTTGCTTGATTCAGCTTGACCATTACCCTATGGGTAATAATCAGAAGAATGCGACAAGGTTATGCCATGTTCGAAACAAAACTCAGTGATCTTGTTCGATGAAAGGGTAGAAGCGTTGTCGAAAATGATTTTGTTTGGCACGCCAAACCTATAAATAATATTCTCTTTCAAGAATTTGCACACTACTTCAGAAGTTGCGCGCTTAGTGGGAATCGCCTCTACCCACTTGGTGAAATAGTTAGTAGTGGTTAGGACGTAGACATGTCCAACACTTGAAGATGGATTGATTGCGCCTATGAAGTCAATTCCCCATTGTTGGAAAGGTTCTTCAATTACCATGGGCTTTAATGGTAAAGCTGCCAGCTTAGGCTTGCCAACAAATTGTTGACATAGCTCACACTTGCGTACCCAAGAGTACGCATCTTGGAAGAGCATGGGCCAATAGTATTTTTCTCTCAAAATTTTGTGAGCAGTGACGGGTGTTGAAAAATGCCCTCCACATGCCAAGTCATGGTATGACTTCAACAACTTTTCTTGTTGTTCCTTATCTACACACCGCAAAAAGGTACCATTAACTGTACGCTTATACAAGCCATTGTCCCACAAGATGAAATTGGTTGATTTTAACTTGACAATCCATTTATCTTTTGATGTCAAGTTACTTGGGAATTCACTGTAACTGAGAAAATGAGCGATGTTAGAATACCACTCATCAGTGGTGCTGACAAACAACACAAGGTGTAGTTCACTTGAATTTTCTTCATTGTCTGAAGCTTCTTCATCTTTTGAAACTTCTTTGTCGAGGTTGTTCTCTGCAATGAGTTGACACAACCCATGTCCCCGTATCAGTTTGGTGGGTTTAATCTCTAGATCATACTCCTAAATCTTGGCAACCCAATTGCCTCTTTTTGTCTTGAATTCTTGCTATGTTAGAATTGATTTAACAATTGTATCCGGAACCAAGACCTTGACATGACTATTGAGGATGTAAAATCAAAAAATTTTAACAACCTTGACCATGACAAAGGCATGTTTCTCCATTTGAGAATACTTCAACTCATAGTTCTTCAGGGGGCAGCTCATGAATGCAATGGGTGATTCAAAACCTTCATGGTTTTCCTGTACCAAAATGGCTGAAAGGGTATGCTCAAAAGCATAACTGTACATTATAAAGTCTTTGGTAAAATTAGGACAAACCAATATGGGGGCATGAGTGATTACCTCCTTGATGTTATCAAATGCAACTTTTCCTTTCACAATCCAGTGGAAGGTGGTATTACCTTTCATCATATTTACGATATGACGAGTTTTTTTTTCAAAGTCTGGGAGAAACCTTCGCAGGAAATTTACTTTGCCGAAAAAGGAGTGAACAACCTTCTTACTTGATGGAAGGGAGAGGGTTTTGATGCCATTGAATCTTTCTGAGTCAATCTTAATTCCTTCAGTGGATACTACATTGCCAAGGAGTTTTCCCTCTATAACCCCAAAAATTGACTTTTTAGGGTTGAGGGAAATGCCATGCTGACGACATCTCTCCAAGATTTTTTGTAGGTGATTGCAGTGTTCGTGACGCCTTTTGGAGAATACTATGAGGTTGTCAAGATACACCACGATGAACTTTCTCATCTCGTTACAGAAAGCCAAGTCTGTAGCACATTGGAAAGTAGCGCCAACGTTTATCAGGCCTAAAGGCATTCAACAGTATGCAAAGGTACCCCATGGCATCATGAAAGTAGTCTTGTGTTGATTATTTGAGGTGACCTCAATTTGATTGTAACTAGAGAAACTGCCCAACATGGAGAGCATCTCGGATCCGGTCACATTCTTCAAGACTTGATCCATGACAGGGAGAGGGTAATTTTCCTTAAGTGACAACTGGTTGAGATTTCTAAAATCAGCACAGATGCGGATCTCACCATTCTTCTTGCATACTAGGACGATATTTGCTATCCATGTTGAATGGTGGATTGGGAAGATTATTCATGCGTTCAACATCTTCTGGACTTCTGCAAGGATGGTTCTGAAGATCTTCAGATTGTACTGCCTTTGCTTTTGCTTGAAAGGCAAAGCTCCAACCTTTAGTGGAATATCATGTTGCACCTCCTTTGGTCGGAAAGATTTAAGATCTTCATATGAATATGCTATAACATCCACCCGGTGAACTATCTTCTTTCTTCAGCGGTACAAAATTTGCCAATATTTACCATCTTGGGGTTACTTTCGGTTCCCAAATTGTATTGGTCGACCTCATTAGATGAGTAAGAGTTGGTGAGTTTTTGTTTGACGTAACAGTCATGTTTGTCAAAGAGCCTCTCTAAAGATACCAACCCCTTAGGGATTTTTTTCCCCTTAAGTTGTAGGAATTCTTCGCCGAAAATTTGATCTATATCAAACATATATTTTTGCGGAGGAGAATCACTCCCTTCAAAATATAATTCATTGAAATTTTTTTCCTTTTCTAAGAAGGCGACTATCTGATGGTCGTCATTGAAAATTTTCCAGTTCTCTGAATTATTGGGGACACTTGGACGGAAGACCAACTCAATAGTATAGGTGGAACCTTGAAAATATTTGTGCGAGATGAGGAGCGTGGCTGATACTGCTAAAGAATCCGCCATGCGATTGTATTCCCTTGGTACCACATAAATATCAAAAGCTTCAAACTCTTCAATACAATCCCAAACGAGATTGCGATAATGTCTAAGCCTATTATTTTTTGTTTGATATAGGTTTCTCACCTGACACACTATCAGCTCAACATCACCTTGTGCATGAAGGTTTTTAATACCTTTCTTATGCACCACTTGCATTCCCAACAACAAAGCTTCATATTCCACAGTGTTGTTGGTGTTATCAAACTGTAGCTTGAAAGAAAAAGGGAAGAAATTTCTGTTAGGAGAAATAAAAAACATCCCAGCTCTAGAACCGGTTGAAGAACAACTACTGTCGAATTCCAACAACCAAACATTGTTTGGATCGTTGAGGCTAACGGTGTCAAAATTTGGAAACTCATCCTTTGGCAGAGTTTCAGGATCTGATGTTGATGAATCATCTGGTGATGATTCGTTTGTCAAAGAAAGAGATTCAACACTCTCCAACTCATGTGTTGTTGAAGATTCACCAACCTCTTATGTTTGAAGATAATAAGTTCCCAATCCTGAAGATTCAAACAGGATCTGGGCTCTTGGATCATCTGATTGGGTTACTGAGAATTTTGCTTCCTTCTCAGGAAAAAAGCTTTTGCAATACGCATTTTACTGGTATTCTAGCTTCAGACATATCCATACTTAATTCTCCCACAACATCTTTGTAGAAATTGTGCCCGAGGAGAATTCCATATGACGCTGGTACATCAGCCACTAGGACTGTCATTTTGATCTTTTTATCGAGATATTCGACAAATGCATATTGTGCATCTTTGATCTGACCGATCAAGGGCACCTGTTTATTTTCCATAGAGAAGCAATGACTAAAAGTCTTGGTCATTTCCAAGCCCAAGGTGGTGGCTACTTTGGCAGGCATCACGTTATTGAAGGCAAAAGAGTCTATGACACAATTACTTAGCTTGAAACCATTCACCAGCAAGGAGATAAAAAATGGGTCGATGCGCCCAAACGTAGTTGGGGGATTGGATACCAAATTATTCTATGGCACTTTAGGTTTAGGAGCAACTGGAACTTCAGGGGGTGAATCCCGAGTAAGAGTAATTCCTTGATCCTTAATGAATTGGATGAGTCTGTCAAATTGGTCAGGGTTAGCTTTGAGGTATTTTGCCTCAGACATTTGGACCTTGGTATTTTTTGCATGATCAATAATGTCAAAGGCTTGGAAAGAGTTTTATAGACTAGATGTAGTGACTTCACTAATTGGTTTAATGAAAGGCATATTGGTCTTCAAGAATGGGTGATTGGCTTTGAGGACAATGAGATTTGATGTTGAGGGACGTGGTACACTTGCCTATGGATTTACTGCTTTTTTAGGTTGCCAAGGGAGAGGAGATCCTCTTTTGGCAATCGTGACAGGCGGCTTTTCTTTTTCAGGTGGAGCAGCAACTTGAGCTTTGTCAAGTTGGCTTTGTTGATGCCGCATAAAATAAGCAGCAATCATTACCAAATCTTCTTCCTCTTCTTCATCCGGCTTATTTAAAATAGCCGATCTTGGAGTCGCCACCGATTCTCACTTCTTCCTCTGGAAAGATTGGCTGCTTATGTTCTTCAAGATAACTGCCAAGATAATCCTCTTGTTCACCTTCATAATATCCTCGCAACAACATTGGTAGGTGGAGCTCAAGATGCTTCATCTTTGTGGTGCCGAAAGACTCGCTCTCGAGTTTTTTCCGACATAGTTAGGAAATTCCTTCTTGGGGACATCCTTTGTAATCGGGTATTGTTGTTGGCAACTTGTTTCTTCAAAGCCAGGAGCCCATTTTCCATCCGGTTGCACCATATGATCTATAAAGCTGGAATTGGCGCTAGTGATGGCATGGATGTTGAAGATATTGACGCTTTGCATCCTTTTATTGGTGCTGGATACGCTAGTTCTAATCTCTCCAGCCTAGATCATGTCATCTCTAGCAATAGCTAATTGTTGTGCCACTTCAACATTGGCAAGAGTTTCCCTACATAAGAAGAAATCCTAATGGGGTAAATCGGGGAGCATTGATGAAAACATTTTAAGTTGTTATCCGTTGGTTTTAGCATCTTGTGGGATCCATGTCACCAACTTGTTGGAATTTAGCCAAATTCTCTCTCAGGTTCATGAGCCTCTTTCCACATGGTTGTTACTAGCAAAAGCATGCACATCTTCGACGAGCTTGAATCTCTCCTTGAACTTGGTTCGAAGAGTGCCCCAACTAGTGATCAAAGCGTTGGGAAGAGCGTAGAACCATTCTGCAGCAACCCCTTGGAGGGATTCGATGAATAGCCTCACAAAAACATGTTCGTGTTCAATGGCCAAAATGCCACAAACAATGTAGAAGGCAATGATGTGTTCATCAGGGTGTTGCTTTCCATCGCCGGTGAATTTTAGAAGGTGTTTCCTGGAAACACGTGAGAGATCGTGCAGCGGTGTAGCCAAACAAAGGGGACTAAAAGCATTTCCCCATGGTCCGATAGGTGGTGCGGTCATTACTAGTTGCACGATAGATGCTTGGGTTGGACGTCTACTATAGACAGACCAAACAGGTGGGAAATCAAATCTTTCTTTTTGCAGAGGAAAACTCGTAGCACATTGCAACGGTGACTTTGTTCATGAAGGAGTGAAAGGAAAATTATGTTGCAGTAACTCCTCAAACAACAGATCTGTAACTCCTTGAGCCCTCAAACCTCGTGTATAGCTTCAGTTTTCTAGAATGCAGATCTGAAAAGAATGAAGATTTATAGAGAAAAATATGCAAGATACAATAAGAAACTTTAAAGCATATTCACTTCAATCGAAAGTGTGAGGCTTGGATTGCGTGATTCA